>CM031371.1:65697523-66004840 GCA_018208015.1 Medicago ruthenica
CAAACACTAGCAACATATACTTCACCAACCCAACAAACAACAAGTTATCTTTCAAAGTAATTCACTTCACATAATAAAATTTTCGAAGACCTTTTTTGTGTTAAATCTACATGTATCATGCCACCGGAGGCTGATCAATGGTAGGACAAGAAAAGATTATCTACTGTCAATGAGGATTTCCTGCATTCACGTATCATTAGTTCAACACTTTTTTAGTGTTAAAACTTAAATCCACATGTATCATGCCGTGAGAGGCTGTTCAAGGCTAATGGAGGGTAGGATGGAAACAAATTCTCTACAAGCGGGGATCCCCTGCATTCACACAATCAGTAGATCGACGCCATCCGATAGATAGGTCAGTTCAGACTTTGAGTGAGCTTTCAAATATTTTTTATTCACTTGACTGATTTTGAAATCTTAGTCCCCGTCTAGATCAGACACTGTTTACTTTCTTTTCCGGAAATTCAGTATCCGGCCTAAGGAGCAACTAATCTGGGGACCAATGCTACCGTCAACTAACGGGACCATTTTTTTTTTTGAACGGCAGCTTATAGAAAGTGTTTACTATTGACTGTGTGAATCCAAAGAGTTTGTAACAGCACAGAATCCAAATCCAATGTATGACCTCTCTCCAAGAGATTTAATTCTTACAATCATCATACCAGTAACCACACACTAAGGAGAATCATATACACACATTCTCTTCACTTGCATATGGCTAAACTAATTCTCCACCAATTCAACTAAGTTCAATTTGTCTTTCAATCCAATAATTTTTTAAAATTTAATTCATGATTATCTCCTAGTAAATACACCAGAATTTGAAACACCAGTTAGCCTACAAATTTCTGTAGTAGTGAGACTTCATATCGAAGGCTTGTCAGGTGATCGACATGTGTCAGTATCTGAGACCGACATGACATCGACACATGTGATTATATGGAATTATATTTTTTTCAATTCAGTGTGTCGACGTGTCAGTGTCTTCGTAGCTAGTACCAATAAAATTTATCCAATTTTACAAACTCAATATTTTGTAGTATTTCAATTCTATGCTAGATGTTAACAGATACATACAAACGATAAACATTATTTAAAAGTTAATTTCAAAAGCAAATCATCATTAGTAAAAAAAACATCAAATTATCACAAAACAATGATTATTTTTAATCAAAATCAAATAGATTTAAACATTACCAGTAGAGATTAATAGATCAAGAGTCTTATCATCAGGATTCTCTCCAGTAACAGTAAAATAACGTCGTTGAACAGTCTCTCTATACTCCGCCGAAATAACTTCACGCAAACGATTAAAACTCTCCATAGAATCTTTCAACTTCTTCTTCAAACCATTCACCACCGAACTCCTCGTCCGGTCCGACGACGAACCCGGTCCACACCCTTCCAAATTCCGGTTCGCTGCATTAGATCTTTCCAACGCCTCTAACTTCAGCTTCACCATCTTCGCCTTTTTCAACGCCACAGAAACCTCTTCGTCCATACGTGAACGAAGCTCCTTCACTCCTTTAGCATCGTGAACCGTTTTGGTTTGTTCGTTAGTCTTTGAAAGTCTTTGGTAGATTGATTCAAGCTCTTTTAGATCGTCTTTTACTCCTTCGACGTCGTCGAAGAATTTGTCGAGGTTTATTCGGCCTCCTGCTCCTGCTCCTCTGGCTCCGGCACCGGCACCGGCACCGTCTGTCATCTCGATGACGTGGTGCCGGTCCGGTGAAACTTCTTCGCTACGGAAGCGAGAAAATGAACCGCTGAATAAGTTGTTCATTTTGTGAGATTCGATTCGATTCAGAAATGGTCGAAAAAAATACTTGAGAGAAGAAAGAGTTTTGAAGTCAATGGATATTTAAAATGATGGAGTAGGATAAAGAGAATGGGGGTGGAATGTAGAGGATAATACCGCGTGCGTGTGGCGTGTTTGGTTTATTTAAAACAAGAAACTTCGCATTGGACAGACAAGTTCAAACTGTGAAGGACAGAAGCGCGTTGATTGGTCTGATCAATGATTTTACTGATTTGTAGTTTTGATTGTGCTACAACTTATGACTTTTTTGCTTAAGAGTAAAGAAAACTTTCCAAACGCGGGAAAAATTCACTTTTAAGGTAAGATTATTATTTCATCCGTATCCAAATATGTCACTTTTTCGTAATGATATTAATCTCTATCTTAAAGTCTAATTAATCATCTTTACTAAAATCTCCTTTCTAAATCTTATTTTACTCTTTTTTCTTAATCTAGAGAGCTAATCTAATTGTTCACCAAAGGAAAAAAAAAAAAAAAACTAATCTAATTTTTCATCTAGAGAGCTAATTTGATTTCTCACTTAAGAGGTATGAATGCGTTTAAACTCGGAGCAATGTAATTTTTCTTTTGAGGGGACTCAGACCAATGTAATGTTGTCAAAAAATAATACGTACTAACAACATACTTTTTGACACGTAATCTCATTTAATTGTTTTTGATAGAAATTTCTTTTATTTGTTAAAATTTATGAGTTCGTTAAATTTACATGGGCCTCGTATAATTAAGTGAAACACACATAAATTTTAACAAGTAAAAGATAAAGTGTTGAAAAATATGTTTTGGTTGGTACAAAAACTAAAAGCAAAAGATGTGTAAATTTTATAGGACGAAACTTATATAAAATATTTTACTTCCATCATTGGGAGTAAAATTGAGGCAGACCATGACCATTATTGGCCAAATAGTCTGCTACTGCATTACCTTCTCTCAGAATGTGAGAACAACAATTGATGTCTTTCACCATCTTTAAACGATTAGCCCAGCGATTGCTTAAACTTCAAGGAACCTCAGAAGCATGTTTAAAGGCGTTGATCACCGTTTGAGAGTCTGTTTCAATCCAGATATTACGTCAGTTCAGCTCCTTTGCTTTTTCAACAACAAACATCAAAGCATAGAGCTCTATACTAAATGCAACTGTGATGCCTATATTCTGCATGAATCCGCCCTTAAAACTGGCATAACCATCACTAAAGATGACTTCAATAGAAGCATATGAAGGATCACCAATGGTCGAGCCATCAATGTTGGCCTTAATCCAACCAGGCGCAGGTGGAATCCACCTAACTTCAATTTTCTCCGACAACCTGACATGTTTGTAAGGGACACCAGGGAACCTAGTAACATAGAAGTCCATCATAGAAGAAGTACCATTTCCTTTCACTCGAGAACTGCTAAGCTTAATCTCAGCATTCAGCAAGAATCTTATGAGGCTTTGAATAGATGAGTGCTTGTTCTGAAATCTTCTAGCATTTCTCTCAATCCAAACCTTCCAAACTATATGAACCACAACAGACAATATCAAATAGTGAGCATATCTTCCCGAGTGATTGTTGCAGCTATCAATCAAGGCACTTCAACTACTTCTATCAATGTTACACTTTATTCTGCGCTTAGCCAATCCTAAATTTTCTCTATGAAAGGACAATTAAGAAAAATGTGCTAAGATATTCTGACAAAAATAGCAAACAAAGACAATTATACAACCTCTCTTTCTTAAGCTTTCATCTGTGGGGCGCTTGCCAAGAACGAACCTCCATAGAGTAAAGGATCTAGATGGAGGAATATAGTTGTTCCAAATATCTTTACACCAGCTAACAGAGAGCCAAGAACCTCTTAGAAAGTTGTAGGCCTCTTTCGTGGTGAGCAATCCATTCAAAGAATGAGACCAGTTCAATTTATCTGGCACAAGTTCCAAAGCAATTGTTACACTGTTGATTTCTTGTGCCAATATAAGGGCTCAAAGTAGAAGGTTCCTTGGGAGAACCCATGTAGCATTGTGAATATAAGAAGATACCTTTATGGATATCGCAACATGCAAGATTTCAAGCAAGTTCGACAAATCCACTATGGGTCTAGACAACCACCCGTCAGTCCAAAATTCGCACTTTTCCCATCCCTTATGTTCCAAATATAGTTCTCTACAACTTTGAGTACATGAGGTTTTGACCCTAACCACATAAAAGAAGAGATATGATGAACTACGGGGTGACCATTTTTCAAAAATCTAGCTCTGCATAGAATGGCCCACTGATCCTCATATGTGAAGAGCTTCCAACATAAGTGAAACATAGATGAAACATTAACATTTTTAGGCTCAGGCCTCCCTCATCCACAAGCTTACAAATTTGCTTCCATGAGACTATGCATAGCTTCTTGTGATTAACATCCCCACTCCAAATAAAGTTTTTGATCATTGTTATAAGTTGCTTAGTAAGCCAACATACCAAGCATATATGTGGAATGAATAGACCAACATGTTACTTATAATAAAATTAACCAATTGAACCCTCCCCATAATAGAGAGGAGACTTCCTTTCCAAGTTGCCAATTTAGCCTGGACTCTATCCAATATAGGTTTCAAAAACGAGGCTTAGGTTTTCCTTTAACAGAGGTATACCTAAATATGTGAAAGGTAGTAAGCCATGATGAAAACCGGTTATGCAAGCAATAGTTTTTCTCCTTATCAGAGGCATGGCACATGAGTAGAACTTACTTTTATTGCAGTTAATGATTTGCCCTGAGTATTCCCTGTAAGCCTGAAACAACTTCATAATTTTCCTAACATTCCTTAAAGTTCCTTTGCAAATACAAGGATGTCATCAGCATATAAACAATGGCTTGGGACCACCATGTTTCTACAAGCTGACATAGGAGTAATTTTTCCTTGTATGACCATATCTCTTATCCCTTTACTCATGACTTCTTCAGCTAAACAACAAGGGATCTCCCTGTCTCACCCCTCTGCAGCAGGCAAAGAAACCAGTTGGTTTCCCATTCATATAAACAAAAAAATGAGATGAGTTCATAAATTTGAGAATCCAAGAGCAAAACGTATTATTAAAACTAAAATTGTAACACTCATACTAATTTTATCTAGAATATTAGCATGCGCATTAAAACTTGATACTGGATACATTAAACATTTCAATAATAAAAAGGTACTACTGAATGAATACAAAACTATTTGTTTTATACAACTGATAAAGTACCACTAATGTGTACATAAATACAAAATACTGATGAAATCCTGAACTGGTACATGACGAGCAATTGCACTCCACTCAACTTTTCCCTGATAAACTTCATCACGAACCTCTTGCTTACCTGAAACTGAATCAAATGGATTGGAATGAGACATAATGTCTCAATGAGCTCCACCTATCCTAGGTTGTATGGCAATCTCGGGGAAAACCTACGATTGTCATATTCTAATCTCAACCCATTTTGGGTTTATACGTGTCTGTGTCTGCTATACTGTGTAGTAACTGCTAACTTAGTGATCGAGGGGAAACTAGGATCACTGTCTGATAACTGATATCTGCCTGATCATATTAAAGTATTTCCTGGTAGTATTAAGTTAGTATGTTAACGTGTAACAAACAATTATTATCTGAGTTGATTTTACGGAATGTCTCCGAGTGGAGTAACCCCGGAGTACATCCCCCTGCTAACCGGTGAAAATTCCTATCTGAGGCTAGTCATCAGACTCCTCCTGCTATGTGTGGTTATCCTCGCGGATGGTTCCAGCTGTATCCGGAACCCCCGTGCTCTCTAACTGACGAGAACAACGGAGACACATTTTAACTATTAATTAATTCTGATTAATTATCTGATCTGCTACGTGTATCCTCAGTGTCACTCTGGTGTACATATAAATGTACCTATAACTGGAAAAGTCTTGTACCATTGTCTAAGGTACACTATATTCTGCCTGGTCAAGGGTATCCTGAATATCTAAAACCTTAAATTTATCTGATACATATGGATAAATCTACCCATTACTCATATATGATGGATGTGTTTAACTTGGGTTAATCCTTGACGCTACTTTACGTCTTATATGCCAAACATTTCAGTGATCATTGGTATGTTACGGATATTTGTAAAAAAATATAAGGGTTCTGGACAACTTCGCTTAGCGAGCAAAAGCTTAGCGATCAAGAACGCAATCTTCGTTGGGCGACCAAGAACTTCGCTTAGCGATGCATCTGCCCAGATTTTGGACATGAAGTTTCGCTAAGCGAACTCTAAGCGATAGTCAGGCGAAGTTAGTCAGTAGCAAAACTCTACACGTTCGCTGAGCGAAGTCTTGCTCGCTCAGCGACCGTAGCAGAACTCAGAGTTCTAGAAAATGTGTTTAAGCTCAAATCTTTGAAACTCATTAGTCCAGTGATCTTTAAAACATACCAATAACTCATTTTAATCTATAAAAACATGTTGGAGTCAAGGATTTAACAGAAATTGAACCTCATACATCAAAAGGGGGAAAAACTATTTTCTTTCATAATCATTTAACTTTTTGATTAACTGACTCAACCATCACCCAAAGGAAATGGCTAATCTAAAGGAACTCACCTTGAGGCTTCTGAAACAGCTTAAGCTTATCCCACATCAGCTTGTCCAAAAGTAGCTTATTTCCGGAAAATCCTCGTCAAATCCGTAAGTGATTTTCCATCAGAATCATCCAACTTCAAACGCGTTTTCTAACTTCGTTCCTAATCCGAATAATGCAAAATCTATATCCAAACGAAGGGAATTCAATGTAGAATCCAAAAATCAATTTTTCCTTTTTGTTCAACTTCGCTTGGCGATGATTCATGCTCGCTCAGCGAGCCTTCGTAGAAAAACCTAGATTTTGCAGAAACCCAGCTTATGTCTCCTTACTTCAAATTCGTACCCAGACTTCAATACTTAGTCAAAATTCACGAAACGGGTATCAAACATAGATAATTTTGTTAGCTTTCCATAGCATCAAAAATCACTTAATTCGGAGTTACAGGGAGAGAGTTCTTATTGTTTTAGTGGAGCCTTATCCCCAAAAACGGGTTTCTCCAAACCCTAACTTGAAATCTTTCTTTCCTTCCTTGCTTTCTTGGCTTCCAAATGGTTCAAGGTTCCCAAAATTGGTGCTTGCAAGTGGCTAGATCATGGAATGATGATTGAGATGGTAAGAGGGAAGAAATCGTATGAGAGGGTAGAGAGAAGGGAGAGAAAAACTTTCTAGAGAGAGAAAGGAAAGGAAAAATAAAGAGAAAATGGGCTTTGGTCCTTTTATAGGACCCTGGAGTGGCAATTACCAAATTGCCTTTTACTTAAAAATATCTCTGATATATCGTCTTAACACTAATAAATATCTGAGTCTTAAGCGGGATGTTACAAAAATTATGTAACACATGCAAAAGGAAAGTTCATTCAAGCGTATAAAAAAATTTCCTTATGTCAATTTTAAGACCTAGATTGCCCCCAAAAGAATTCTTGTCTAAAAGATTAACTTCCTCAGAGGCAGTAACAATGCAGTCTTGAATATTCTTAGTGATGATCTTGAATTGAAAGTTAGCAAGAGTTATGGGCCAAGAATTATCTAGTTTATCATCACCTTTTACTTTTGGGATTAAAATGATGAGGTTAGAGTTAATGTTAGGCATGATCTCATTAGGAATGAAAAAATATTGAGTAGACTGTACTAGATCAGGCTCAACAATACTCCAATAAAAGTGATCATGGAACCCATCAGGGCCTGGAGCTCCATCCCATTTAGGTCAAACACAACTCTTTAAGATGAATAAATGTGGAATCATTGCTTCGAAGTCCGACTCTTGCATGTTGCAATATCTCTGACAACTGAATTATGCTTATGTGTGATAGTAAATATCACTTTTATCAATTAGAGAGTGTGGTTGAGTCATTACTACAATCTATTATTTTTCTTGCATTTTTTTGGGTACAGTAATTGCATTTTATTTACATAAGTGTTATTCATATAAATTGGATTTTTTTTCATTGACTTTTTCATGTGGGTGCATTGATGTTGTTTTGTTTGTCATTTTGGTACAACATTAATGTTTGATTTTTTTGCCTTGCTGCGATGTTTGTTGGGTTTAAACGACATATCAACTTTGATCAATTATAAATTCAGTTATAATGATTTGGACATCAACGTTACAAATCCAAAGACATTGGTATTCCGACCAAAAAATGGTGGGAATCAATCCTAACTGGATAAATTAAAGTTGAGTCGTAACCAACAATAAGCTCTATAAAATGTTCTTACAACCCTAATTGGTTTATCACACACAATTGATTCTGGAATATAATCACTCTTCAGAGGGTTGTAGGGCCACTCATACTAAAATATGCAGTCTCTCACGGACCAGCTCAAGGGTGTAGTCACTCACGAACCAACACCTGGATGTAGTCTCTCGCAAACCAAGACCTTAATTTACTATGAAATGCATGAACATACGATTCCCCATATATGTTAATGTAACAAATGTATCACATGACATATGCAGTCACACCAACATGCTTGTTTTATACATATAATTCAACATTATCATACGTAGCAACATTTTTACAATCAACAAACAGTACATATTTATTCTAAATAATATGAATACAATAATCGTTATTAACATCACATTAATCACATATAACCATAAGTGAGCAAACAATTATCTTTAGCAAGGTTTAGCCCCAACATTTATGAAGATGTCCGGTCATGTATTTGGCCTCTTTTAGCTAACGAAATGAATTGATTTGCTTTCTTCAAAAAAAAAAAATATCTTTAGCATGGCTAGGCGCAATCCTTGGAAACAACATTTCAACAACAAAAAACAATCATATTGAAAAGTTGTAGATCATGTGCATGTGAAAGATTTAATTTTTAGTAAGTTCACAGTTTGATGTAAGTGTAAAACTTTTGTTTTGGTCTGTGAGAATCTACATCCCGATGTTGGTTTGCGGGAAACTACACATTTGTGTTGGTTTGTGAGAGACTACACATTTTAGTATGAGTTTCCCTACAACCTTATAAGAACATTTTATAGATCTTATTATTGGCTAGGACGCTACCCTAAAACCCTATAGACACTTTATTGTCAGACCTTGATCTCGACTCACCATCGAAAAGGTATACCCTATATATGTAAGTGAGAACAAAAATGAAAGGGTAAACCACCATTTTGGTTTATGAATGTGTTAGACATGGTCATTGTAGTCCTCAAATGTATCAAAATTGCAAATACTTTCACAAGTGTATCTTTTATTAGTTATTTTGGGCATCAAATATATTAAGTTGTCAATTTGGTCATTGAATGTGTTTTTCTCTGATCAATTTTGTCAATAAAATTACTAACAAAAAAGACCATATATATGTGTTTGAAATTTCAATATATTCATACCCTACGGTGACAACGCTTTATATGGAAATGAAATGAAATAACAACACCACTTTATATGTACTCATGTTTGAAGCAAAACAAAAGACAATGAGAACATATCTTAATACAATTTTCAATAATTAAGATTAAACTTGTAAACAACGACAAAAAAAGACTCAATGTGGCTAAAAGATGACATACCAAGAAAGAGAGAAAATAAGATGATTGTGGAATGACCCATGACGCCCAAAAGATGACTTACAATGCTCGTTTTTTGAACTACTCACTTGTAGTATGAGGGATTTCAAGATTTAAGCCGACAAAAGAGGCGAGAGAATGTTAAAGACCTAGTGACATAATAAGCATTGACACATCATAAATAAATATGCAACATCATTGAAAAATGACCAAAAAATGAGATGGGGGACAAAACCAGGTTTTAAAATAAGAGGACCAACGCTTCATTTTTATTTTAAAAAAAGCAAATAAAAAATGTATTTAAGCTTCAAAATATTATTTCCAATGACAAGTTTTTTTTTGGAAGAGGCTAAATTATCCCATCTAAATTGACATTGGGGCGAATCGAACCTGAAACCTCAAGGAGGAACACACTCCCAAGTCCCAAGTCAATACCACCAGGCAAACCCAAGTGGGTCTCCAATAACAAGTCTCTACCCTTTTTTGAACCCTCTGATTCCCTGAACAAGGAGTTCTTGAATCCGAAGTGTTGGAAATCCCGCCCCGAGCGTGAGGGGGTGTGCTGGTTCCCACCTTAATTATGATCTACCCCTAGTTGCCTTGTGTTGGCTTGTCTTTGAGGGAGTGGATTTAGTCCCACATCGGTTAGATAAGACGCTTGATAAGAGTTTATAAAGAGAATGCATTCCTCACCTTACAAGCCAATTTTGTAAGGATGAGTTAGGCTTCAAATTTCAACATGGCATCAGAGCCCCCAATTCTGGGGGTCTCGCTTCCGCTTAAACCCTAATTTGGCCATACAATTATTAGTGAATCATCACTATCCGTGTTTGATCATCATCCTACGTGTCTCAAATCAGGCAACTGGCCATATCATCAGAAGCAGAACAAAAAAACGAGTCAAACTCCGGAAAAACCGCCGCCGCCGGCACCACACGTGCCTCTTCTCCACCTGCGCATGAAGCCTACTCGCATACGTTGATCCAGTGCGTGTGACGCACACGCCGCCTTCCTTGGCCCAGTTTTTTCTGTATTTTTGCAGATTTGTGATCAGCTCATCCTCTTTCTGTGCTTAAAATCATGATTTAAGACACTTCGTTTTGGGTGTGTTTTTGTTGAAGGTTTTCCTTTTTGTGGTGATTTATCATCTGAATTTTTTTGTGTTGTCTACTCAATGGCAAAGTTTATTGGTGATAAGAAGTTCGACAAAATTTGGTCTGATTATTGTAAACGCGCATGGCATACGCGTGAAACATGTTCAAAGCTCAATGGTAAGCCTTCAAATTGGAAGACGAAAAGTGGTAACGAGAGTCGTGCATTCTAGACAAGTAATTTTGATGAAGAGCTTTCACTCACAGCTGAACAACTAGACAAACTATTTAAACTTCTGGAATCTCACACTCCTTCAGGTAATTCAATTCTTAGGGTCAATTCCAACCGAACTTGGATAATAGATTCAGGTGCAACTGATCACATGACTGGTGAGTCGACCTTGTTTTCTTCATATATTCCCTGTGCAGATAACCAAAAAATTAAAGTAGCAGATGACTCTTTTTTAGCCATTGCAGGTAAAGGTTCAGTTGTGTTGTGTCCAATGTTGACCCTGACATATGTCCTATATGTTCCAAACCTTTCATGTAGCTTAGTGTCTGTCAGTAAATTAGCACGGGATAAAAATTGTCAAACTAACTTTTTTCATTCTCACTGCACCTTTTGTGCGCACCTCGTTTTTTTCCTAAGAAAAAGACGCGCAAATCCTCCGAGGACGTCCGCGAACGCTCGGAGGGCCTTGTGAAGTCGCCACCAAAGTTTTTGTGTAAAGGGAACGTTGATAAACCCTTAAGTTTTTATTTTGAAAGGGAAACGATAATAAAACCCTTTGACGATGAGGAAAGGATGGTCATCGCAACCATTGTCGGGTTCGGGAGTCGGTTACGCAAGGGGAAGGTATTAGCACCCCTCACGTCCGTTGTACTCAACGGGAACCTTCTATTTGGCTAAAGCTTAAATTATTTTTAAATGTTTCGCGCGCATGCTTATCTATGTCAAAGGAAAATATACTAAAAATGGGGAAAAAGAGATAAAAACAAACGAAAGAAAAGAAAAAAAGTTTTTATTATTGCGCTTGACAAGATGTCGATCTTGCTCCTACGTATCTCCCGGTAGTCAGAGAATTCAAAGCGTACGTAGTTCTTTGGTAGAAAAACGTACATATGTTGGTTAATTTTAAATGGACGATGTTTTAACCGAATTCTTGCGATTAAAACGTAGCTTGTATGCTCGCGCTCGGGAGACTTATTAAGCGTATAGCTTGTATGCTCGCGCTTGGGAGACTTATTAAGCGTTTGTTCACGAATCGCACTAGAATTGTTAAAAGGTACGTCCGTTAGGGTAAAAGGGTTAGAATTGGTCGCTATGGGACCAAGAGAGGTGCAACGGACTCAAACGAGTCAATCATTGACCGAGGGGACTCCAACGAGTCGAGGGATTGTTCGATTGATCCACTGGGATCAAGAACAGGTACAATGGACTCGGACGAGTCGAACATTGACCGAGTGACTCAAACGAGTCGAGGGATCGAATCTAGTGGCCACGGGGGACCAAAAGGTTTGGATTGACCACAAGGGGCCAAGATTTGGTTTGGTTATGGTTGGATACATTGAAAAAAGGAATGACGATTGTCCGAACGACGAGACATACGTCACGCATTCGTACAATCGGGGCAATGGAGAGACATACGTCACACCATCCCTTTTTCATTCAAGTTTTTGGGTAGAATTCTTTTAGAAATCCCAAGGTATATCAAATCATTTGGTTTGGAACCCAAAGTGAAGATATTTTAGCAATTTTGTTAGAAAACGCACAAATTCGGCTCATTTTGCGAACAGTTTTGAAAAGCGAACGTATTCGGTGTATGTTCATGTTTGGGTTTTGAAAATCATGAACAATGTTTATTGTTCAAGTTAAATTTGAAATGATGAACATATATAGCTGGTTTGTTCATGTTGTTTTGAAAGATTGGGAACATAACTTGCTTTGCAAGTTATCCACAAAATGTTACACGAACTTATGAATTTGTCAATATTGTGCAAAATCCTTGTTATGGTTTGAAAAACATGGGTTTAAAAACTCTTAGGTTCTGAGCTCCTGGGCTAGAACCTCAAAAATTGGCCATTTGGACACATAAACTCAGATTCTGAGTTCTGTCATGGTCGCTCTGCGACCATGACTTCGCACTGCGAAGTATGCGAATTTTTGAGTTCAGAAGCTGTTTCTGAACTTTTGTTCAGAAACAACTTCTGAACACACTCAGGACCTTTTAGGTGGGTGAAAAGCTTTGGGTTTTTGGGATGAAAAGGCCTGGACAAAACAGTTTTGGTGTTTTGAAAACCTTGGGATTTCTTTGAAATTCAAAAGGGGTTTTTTAGAACCAAAAGGTTTTGGACCAAAATTGCTATGCAAACACAATTGAAAATGCAAAACAAAAGCTTGGAATACTTACAGAGATCCTTAGCAAAACTCCAGCTGCAATGGATTTGAATTGGTTGAAGGTTCTTGCAAAAGTTTTTGAATGTTGGTGATGGTTTTGAACTTTGTGAGGCTTTGTGTTTGGATTGTTTTTTTTCTGGTTGTTTGCAAGTGTTTGTAAGCTGGAATGAGTAGTGTTTCTTTGTGTGTATAATGCTCTTGAATGCTGTTATCAGAAGTGCTTGCAACCTTGGGCATTGCCTTCTATTTATAGGCCAAAACCAAATCAATTTCATCATTAGAAATCCCCAAAATCCAGCTGATTTGTGGGCTAGGATCAGGCTGAATCCCTTTGCATTAAATGCTAATGGATAGAGGCAACCTTGCCTTGTGCCAAGGGTCAAGACTCAGCCTGATTTCAGCCACAAATTCAAAGATTTTTGGATAGCAATGATGATGAAATAGGGCTGAAATGCAATTGGCCAAGCTTGGGGATCAATCCTTGCAATCTCAATGGTTGATCAATAAAAACGTGCACTGTGATGTGCAGAGATTGGGGGATGCAAAAGGCTACAATTGGCTGGTGTGAGAGGGTGAAAAGCTGTTGCAAAACAGGGTAGGCACTCATGGCTTTTTCAAGTGAAAAATCCAGCTAGTTTGACTGGTTTTGGGGGAAGCAAGCAGGAGGAAAGTCATCAAGCAGGTGGCTGGCAACCTTGGGGTGGTTAACAGGTCACTTGGGAGGGACAAAAGCTGCCCAAGGGCAAGCCCACTTGCTTGTCACATGCTAGGTTGGAAGAAAAAGCTTCTAACCTTGGCATTAATGGCAAGTCTCTCATTTCAGGTTTTGCTTGGCCCAAATAGCCATGAATACTGATTAAAATAAATATGGAAATGATATGCAACAAAATCTGGAATTAAATCAAAAACACCAAAAATCTGCAGAAAAATCGCAGACTTCGCAGTGCGAAGGGAGCTTCGCAGTGCGAAGTCATCATTTTTGAAATGTTGACTTTTCTGTTGACTTTTGTTGACTTTGACTTTTTCTCCCTCTTTGATTTTTTTTTTGATTTTTTTTTGTTTTAAAAGGCTTAGGACAAAATTGGGGTACTACACCTTTCAGGATTTAAACTTGGGGAAGATGATTGGCAGTGCTAAGCAGGTTGGAGGACTCTACTACTTCAACATTGGACCTTCCAAACCAATAAGTTCTTGCTTTGAATCCTCTTTTGTTCCAAATAATGATGATGTTATGTTATGGCATTTACGATTAGGTCATCCTAGTTTCGTTATTTAAAACACTTGTTTCTTAAATTATTTTATAATAAGGATTTGTCCTTGTTTAAATGTGAAACATGTGAATTTGCAAAACATCATCATTCTCATTTTGTTTGGGGCCCTAACCGAACGAGTACACCTTCTCACAAAAAATTGTTTATCACATTTATAGATGATCATTCAAGAGTATGTTGGGTGTACTTGTTAAAGGGGAAATCTGATGTTTGTCAGGCTGTAAAGGATTTTTTTAAAATGGTGTAAACTCAATTTCAAACATATATTCAAACCTTTAGAAGTGATAACGACAAGGAGTATTTTAACACAATGATGGGTGATTTTTTTCGTGAAAATGGAATTGTGCATCAAAGTTCATGTCCTAACACCCCTCAACAAAATGAAGTTGCAGAAAGAAAAAATAGACACTTATTGGAGGTGGCTAGAGCTTTACTTTTTGCAAATAAAGTACCAAGTTATTTGTGGGGTGAAGCAGTTTTAACTGTTGCGTATTTAATTAACATAATACCCTCCAAAGTTCTCAAATTTGAAACTCCAGTTCATATTTTCAAAGAATGTTTTCCTGTTACTCATGTTTCAAATGATTTGACCTTAAAAATCTTTGGTTGCACAACTTTTGTTCATGAACATAAAAACATTAGAAAACTTGAACACCGTGTTATAAAATGTGTTTTTGTTGGGTACTCTCCAACCCAAAAGGGGAATAAATGTTTTGATCCAAAAAACAAGAAAATGTTTGTCACTATGGATGTCACATTCTTTGAAAACAAACTTTTTTTTATGATACTCATCTTCAGGGGGGAATTCAAAGAAAGACTCGTTTTTAACAGAGGACATAAGTCTTTTAAATGATTTTCTCTTACCTATATCACAAAATTCTAGAATTTGTACTTATGCACCTATAGAAAATGGCCATGATTCACCACCTGAACCTACCTCTTCTATGAGTAAGGAACTTGATGAATCCAAGCCTACACTTTCTCATGAAGAAAACAATGAGAATTTTGAAAAGGATAATAATGAACTAATAAAAATGCCACAAAATGACGAGTCATCTATGTTGGAACAAAATAAGTTTAGACAATGCCTCTTAAGTTTTGATGATAACAATGTATTAAAAGATCAATTGGATATGCTAATATTTGTTCAAGATGGCAGGACCATAGCTAAAAATTTACAAGGATTTGATCATATATATGGGTTCTCAAAGAACAAATGAAGAGCAAAAGAATTTATTTGAGAAGCTAAGCTTGAAGTTAAAATCTGAAGAAGTCAGACTCTGAAGATGCTCTAGACTCTGAAGATGCTCCAGACTCTGAAGGAGAGTTGGTCAATCAGAGTTTACTTTGGCGCCAGATGGCACGTTACTGTTTGAAGGAAGAATTTATGTTCCGAATGATGTGGAGTTGAAGAGGTTGATTTTAGAAGAAGCACACAAGAGCAGTTTCATCATTCATCCAGGTACCACCAAGATGTATCAAGATTTGAAAAGAGATTATTGGTGGCCTAACATGAAAAAGGATATTGCGGAATTTGTGTCGCGATGCATTGTATGCCAGCAGGTAAAGATTGAACATCAAAGGCCTGCAGGAATGTTAGTACCTTTGGAAATTCCTCAATGGAAATGGGAAGAGATAACTATGGATTTTGTAAGTGGATTACCTCGAACACAGCGAGGACATGACTCCATTTGGGTAATAGTAGACCGATTAACCAAGTCAGCTCATTTCTTGCCGGTTAAGACTACTTACCGAGCCTCTCAGTATGCGGAATTATTCATCTCAGAGATTGTAAAGCTTCATGGTATTCCTGTTAGTATTGTGTCTGATAGAGATCCGATCTTCACATCCCACTTTTGGAAAGCATTTCAGAAGGCTTTAGGAACAAGATTAAAGATGAGCACATCCCATCATCCTCAAACAGATGGTCAATCCGAGAGGACTATTCAGACATTAGAGGATATGTTGCGTGCATGTATCCTAGAAGATGGAGGAAGCTGGAATAATCACCTACCTTTGATTGAGTTTTCTTACAACAGCAGTTACCATTCTAGTATCGGAATGGCACCTTATGAAGCCTTGTATGGTAGGAAGTGTAGGAACAGTTACCATTTCAATTGTTAAGGTTAAATGGGTCACAATTCAAACCCCTCATTTCTTATGACTATTTCTTCCACTTCAATTGGCATCAGAGCCTGCCTCTAAGGTTTAAGCACTTCACAATGTAAGAGGAAAAGATTCGGGAAGAAGTGATGTCAAAAATTTCAAATCAAAGTTCATGTCGTAGATGGAACAAGCTCGTCCATTTCAAAACTAAAGAACAAAGAAGATTCATTTGTAAAAAGAAATCTATGATGGCAACTCGAGTTAACTTTGATAACTCGAAAATAAAAGAAGAAACCAACATGTGTCTAATATCACACAAGGAAAATGTAATATCCCGCTTAGAAGTAACAGTTATCAGTGTTAAGAACTCATTATGCAAGCATGGCAATTTTGTAATAAGTGGCAATGGCAATTATGTAAATATTTGAAAAGGGAGGATTGGTTAAAAAGGAAGCAAGATATTTTTCTTGCTATCTTCTTCATTCTTTTCACTCTCCCAAAACCAGAAATTTTCTCCCTCACTTCCCTTGCCACACGCCCCCTCACTCTAGCCATAATCCATCAAGCCTTCATTCAATTCTTGAGAAGTTTTGCTAGCAAACTTGTGTTGGAAGTTAGAGCAAGAGAAAGAAAAGAAGGAATAAGGAAGAATCAAGAGAATTGTTAGATTGAAGCTAGGACCTTGGAGTTCAGTTTTTAGCAAGCACCAATTGAGGTTAAGGTGAGCTCCACAGGGTTTTAGAACCCGCTTGAGTAAGTTTAGTGGAATTTTACAATTTGAGCTAAGTTTAGAAATTTTACCCTAATCTCCTATGCTTGCCAATTCCTTGATTAATCATGTTTTAAACTATCAATTTGTATTAGGAATTCATTCCTTATACTGTTGGGATGCCTGGGTATGATTAGATATGTCAAAATGGTGGAAAAATCACATTTTTAACAAGTTTTGAACTGTCATTTTCGCCCGGCGAACTTGGGGCAAGATTACGGCGATTTCCAGCATTTTTCCCTGCCTTGTTTCGCCAACCTCTCGCCACAGGGTCGCCCAGCGAAACCAGACAGACTTCATAGGTCTGTTCTGGTTCGTTCTGGGTGCGGTATACGCGTTCGGCGAGGCTTTTAATAACCGTTTTCAATGGAAACTTTAAATTCTAAGAAAAACACCATTCTTGATATATCCGATAGGTTGCTTAAACATTTAAGGAATGGATGAATGAGGATTTGGCAAAGCATTAGGAATGCAAAATAAAGGTTATTAAGATATGGAATGATTCCAGTAACTAAGCAGTGGCTTATGAGAACGATAAGCCTGAGATCATAGATTCATATGTTAAGCATTGGGAGGTTATAATCCCTAGAATGCATTATTATGCAAAAGCTCTTAGAGATTCATTAGACGTACCTTCAAGTACATAAGATAGGAATGATGAGAATAGGAATGCATCAGATATGCATAGTTTCAGCTGGTGTATCAGATATACACATATCAGTTAGGTTATTTATCAGGATATGTATATTCATATAACAGGAATAATAATTAATAATCAGGATAAACTTTGTGTCTTCTGTGCTCTCGACCAGTTAGAGAGGACAGGGGGTTTCAGCCTTGCTGAAATGGGCCAGGAACTTTCCGTGAGGATAACCACACAGAGTTATAGTGTGTCTCCTGTGCTCTCGACCAGTTAGAGAGGACGGGGGGGTTCCGGATACAGCTGGAACGGGCCAGTAATCTTCCGCGAGGATAACCACACACTTAGACAAGAGGAGTCCGGTGTTAGCCTGAAATAATAGGAATTTTCACCGGTTATCAGGGGAGTGTGCTTCGGGGTTACTCCACCCGGGGGCATTCCGTAAAATGAACTCAGATAATATTGCTTGTTCAACGCTAACAGCTAACATAAAATGTATCAGTTAATATTATATTACATTATCAGGCAGGAAATAGTTATCAGACAGTTATCAGATATCAGGTAGCAGTTATCAGACGGTTATCCTAAGTTACCCCTTGATCACCAGTTTAGCAGGAACAGCCAGGAAGCCCTCTATGGGTAAGGTAAAAACTTGGCGATCATAGGAAATCCCCAAGATTGCCAAGGTAGGCACGGCGACCCTAGGTTCCCTGTGGTTGCCAACAGTAGGTAGGGTAGGAGCTCACTGAGACGTTATGTCTCATCCCTTTCCTTCTGGTGCAGGTTCACAGGAAGCACGACGTAAAGGTAAAGGAAAAGCGTTGGATTGATCGTGCTGGTTATGTTATATTTGGATGTTTGTATATAATGATGTATTATGATGTATATTACGGAGGATGTTTTGTATCGGATATTTGGGTTGTATCAGAAACTTATGTATTGTATAATTATTGAACAACTTTCTGTATTGTATTTAATGTATCCGGTACGAAATTTTAATACTCGTAAGAGATCCTAGGCAATCTCTATATGGGTGTTACAGAAAATGAAAAGGTAACAACTTTTGAACCTTGTCTTTTATGCATAAAAATGGAAGATGATTTTGATAATCTTCTATATGATTCAAACATTCTATCTGAGAAATGTATTTTATTAAAAGAACAAATTTCTGAGATAAATAAAGAAAAAGAGAAACTACAAATCTTGAATGATAAATATCTTCAAACTATTCAAGAATTGCAAAAATCTCATTTTAGAATGTCTGAACAACAAAAGATTCTCAATGAGAAAAATCTCAAAAATCATCCTTCAGAACGTTCTGGAACTCAGGACGAAAATGTTATTTTAAAAATAGAAGTTGATAAATTGAAAAATAGTTTAACCAAGTTTGTAAAATCCACTAAAGCCTCTCAAAAGATCATTGGATCTGAAATGGAGATATTTAACAAAGTTAGTCTAAACTTCAAAACTTCTCCAAAAACAAAAGCTTTATGAAAACTTTTTTGCATCAAAAAGGAAGGATGATAAAATTAGAAAAAGATGTTCATATTGTAATAAATATGGACACCTCTCCTCAAATTATTATCATAAGAAAATATTTGAGAAAGTTAAAGAAGAAGGTTCTTATTATAATAAATTTAATCATCCTAGACCAGAACGTTCTTGTAAGAAAAAAGTTGAGAAGGTTAAAACAAAATGTTTTTATTGTAACAAATATGGTCATTTTGAATCAGTTTGTTATCATAAGAAAAGACTTGAAAAGATTATATTTGAACAGTCTTTTCATAAAAGATTTGAATCATCTTTTCAAACTAAATCACAATGGTCTCAAAAGGCTGAGATTGGTAGAAGAGTATGTTCTTCTTACAACAAATCTGATCATCTTAAGGATGATTGCTTAAAATCGTTCTAAAAATTCTTTATTAAAAAAATTCAAAATGAAAAACCTCAAATATCATTTATGTAAGGAATGATCTCATGAGAAAAATATAAAATTATTTTTGACATGATTTATCGTGTTCAAAATCTTTCCATCAAAATTAGAGTTTTTGAAAAGTGTTATAAATACTTTTGGAGAAAAGTCATGAACAATGCATCTTTGTGTTTTTCACTTCATTTTATCCAAAACATATCAAGGTTGATCCTAAGTTATGATTAAATGACCAAGTTCTAAAAAACTATATGAAAGAGCTTACATGAGAAAGAGTTGAACAAAAACTATTCTTATGACATGAGAATGATGATCATTCTAAAGAAGTAGAAGAAGATAAAGCTAATAATGATCAACCTGCTTCAAAAGGTTATGCTTATTGATGCTTGAAATTCTCCATCCAAAAGGGAAAAGGTATGAGAAAGAGAAACATGTTATACTCATTGAATCTCAAAGAAAAGTCATCCAAAAAGGTACACTCATTTATAAACTTTATAATACTTGCAAATTGATATGCAATGTTATGTTATGAATGATTGGATGCTCTTAGAAATGCACGATAAAATCATTTCCAAATTTGTGTGACTTCAAACCTTAATTGTATGCATTAATTGCTGTGATGTCTAATATATGAATAAGTCTAATTCCTAGCCTAAATTCAATAAATTTTTCATTATTGTTTCTGTTCCTTTCATAAAGATATGATATCCATAAATATCTTTATAAATCATATTTGATGATCAAAATTATTGCATTATGCTTTATGTTTTGAGAAGACATGTGAAGAATGCATTTAAAACAGTGTGTTCTAAATTGAACAAGGAATTGATGTTGTGTCAAGAACAACTTTTGCATAACTCTCTTTAATTTCACACTCATCTTTTATGGAATATCTTGATGGATATTAAATGATTCAACACCATTTTGACAAAATTCATCTCTTCGTATTCTTAAATGAAATCATTCTAATGTTCTTTAAATGCATTTCTAAATAAGTTATTTTCGTAAACTGCAATTTGAGTAATTCTCATTTTTAATGGTTCATCTAAATTTTGTTCCTACATGACAAATTATGATAGGCCTTAAACTTGGATCATAAAAATATCTTAATTGTAATATTTCATAATGGTCTGAAATTTGATTTATTCTAGTTTATTTGTTAACATATTCATTTCTTGATTCTTAAGGGATATATTTTGAATATGATTTTTGCAAATATTTTAATATGGATTATAAAAATTTCATTCTCCAAACATGTTTTTAAATGGATCCTAATTTAAGATTTATCTTTGAAATATTTTCAAAAGAAACACAAATTGTTCTTGAACTTTTTAAAAGTGTTGAGAATGTTCTCGTCACAATAATCAATTAAAATTTTGCATGTAAAAGTCAAACGAATTAACACTGTGTAAGTTCAATTTTTTGGCAATGTTTTAAATGTATATTGATTGCATTATTGATCAATATCTTGGTATGAATGTCTTTCTCTATCCTTTCTAGAAAACATATTTCTCATCATATCAAGAATACTCTAAAGTAAATGAGTTAGCTACTTAATCATAATGCATGATAGACTTGAGATTCAGTACAAGAAAAATGTCAAAATATCATGTTTTTGATAATTAAAATAAAAATCACATGTTGCTCTTACACAAGTATGATATTTTAAATATGTATATTCTTTAATTGATTTTTGATATGTCTTGTCTAAAAAATCATGCTTCAATTTCTTTTATACTGAATATTCTAATTTAAGATTTATTGTTGAAAGAATTTCAACAAAGAAGTCATATAATTATTTTATATGAGAATGATTTGTGCGATTCAAAATTGTTCTAAGAAAGAAAAGATTTGCATATTTTGTACCTAAACTAATATTGAAACATGTTCATGACATGAAAATTTGGTTTAAGCATTGTTGAATGTCTACCTTGCTGCAGTTGCTAACAATGGAGACAAAAATAGAGATGTATACATCAATGGCGTATCAATATATGTTTGTGCATAAATATGTCGCATTAAGAGAACTCACACATGCACACTTACAAATCAATTTAATCATATACTTGATTGAAAACATGTGTGTCTTTCAAATTCTAGTGAAATACATGTAATTGATTTCCATTATAATGAGCAAATCATCTTGCATATAATTATCATTTAAAGATGTTTACCCTTTGAAAATATTTAGAAAAATCCTCAACATGAAAATCTATTGAAGAGAGAAATATTTTTGACATTGTGTCAAATGACTCTGATTTCATCGCTTCCACTAATGAATCATTTTCTCTCGATTTTAAAAATTGTTGAATATGATCAATTGATCATTATTGTCATTATTCATGTATTAACTGAAATACATATTAATCATGATATGTGCTTGATTAAGTTTGATAGGAGAATATGACTTCTCAAAAACATGATTCTTATGTGCAATATCTTTCTGTTGTTTATTTCCACATATGTACTTCATTTTTTTTATATATCATACCCAATACTTTTTGATAGATGCCAAAAGGGGAGAGATATATGTGATGAGAGAGTAACATAGGATGGGGAGAAAACTCCAAGATGAATTTAATCAATGAAGAATGTAAAACCTCTTGCATATGTTTAGGGGGAGTTTAATTAGAATGATAAGAATTAAACTCTTGCACGTGTTTAGGGGGAGCTTAATTTCATATCTATAAACATTCTTACATTTCTTATTATACACATCCATAAAACTTAAGATTTATTCAAAAGAGGTTTGTCATCATCAAAAAGGGGGAGATTGTTGAAACGAAAATCTTTTTGATGAATGTTTTAATGATAACAAACCTTATGGAATAAAGGCTAAAGTTTTATGAATGGTGATCTACTGATGTTTGCACTTAAGTCTTTTCACAGAAGTAGACAAGAAAGAAGTCTCTTACAAATGCGTATATATACTCAGTGGAAGATTACCAAAACAGTAGCATCACAAGCTCAAAGAAGATATGAAAAGAATATTGTTTGAATCAAAAGAGTGTTGATCGAAGATTCAACAAGAAGATAAATTTTACTATCTGAAATTCTGGCAAGTACTGGTTCTGAACTTGTAAAACAGAGTCTGGAAAAAAGCAGTTCAGAAGCAGAAAATAAAGGACAGAAAGTAAATGAACACAATTATTTGTTAACCCAGTTCGGTGCAAACTTCACCTACGTCTGAAGGATACCAATCCAGGAAGGAAATCCACTAAGTAGAATCAATTCAAAGACTCAAGACACAGCCCCTGTTCCCAGCTTTATCACTTAATCTCTACCCGTATAGACTTCTACCTAGGAACACACCTAGATATAAGAACCCACTTACTTCCTAACCAAGCAATCACAATCCCAGTGATTGTAAATTCTAAACAATTATGAAGACACTCTTCAAAACAACAAAGTCACTTGTGCTTAAAAGCTTTAAGTGAATACAACTAAAAAAAAACAAACAACCAACTCTAACAATTGAGTGGTGCACAGAAACAAAGCACAAGGCTTACAGACTCAACAAACTAAGACTCTTTTAATTCTTGAGATGAGCAAATTCTTCAATAGCAAAGCCTTCTATTTATAATCTTCAGCTGCTCATAAAATTCGTAACAAATCTTCAAAGATATGATCTTAGAATTCTTTTAGAAACAAATAGAAGCACATAAATTTCCAGAAATATCTTTTCCAAAGATTTTTTTGAAAAAATATTCTCAAATAATTGAATCCAATCTTCAACAAATATCTCACGCAAAAATACTTCCTTCTGGAAACAAGCTTGGATAAACCTTCAATTAAATCTTTAAAAGATATTGTGAGAGCTTTAACAGAATTCAGACGCAAAAACCAGCTTCTGACATGCAGCTTCTGTAATGCAGCTTCTGAAGAGCAGCTTCTGAAGGTCAACAAAAGTCAACGTCTGAATAGTGCGTCTGATGACCAGCTTCTGAACAGTGCGTCTGAAGACCTTCGCAGAGCGCAATGGCTTTGCAGAGCAAAGATATCAGCTTCTGAAGTACTGTAGCTTCTGAAGAACCAGTTCAGCTTCTGATTGGCAAATTTCAGCTTCTGAAGCACAAATTGAGATTATCAGCTACTGAAGACATACTTCTTGCACATTATGATTTTAGCAAACATTTAGCCAACAACCAAATTTCCAACACTATCAATTGACTCATCCTCGTCACCACATGGTTTTCAATAAAGCCTTAAAAATTCGAGGAATAAAGGGTTAATATTTGAATGGTACACAAAATCACTCTTAAAAGTCATGTGACAGAACACAGATTGAGTCTTTGTTACATACCTTGAGTATCTACAAGATACGAAGATTCAAGAATGATCTTCAAATAGTTTCTAAAAGAGTTTAAGGAAAAGGCATAAAAGTTTCATTCAAGAGAATGATTGATTTTACCTTCATGACTACATGCATGCTTAAACTAAAACATCTCAAAGATACTCAATGGACAAGAAACATTGTGTGGAATCACTTAGAGGAATTATGAGAAGAATTGCATCATCAACAAAATAATTCAAGGTTAATTGACCAAGAAGATTTTGTCTTCTCATAAAGAAGAACTTGAAATTATTCTTATTACTTCATCAAAATGATTAGAATCAAATCTGAAGAGAAACCAATCCATGAATGAATTATTCATTAAGTCATTCATTAATTGGAAAATTATCAAGAAAGAAAATTCATGATCATATGGAAGGAAATTCATGATAGTATGCACGAAGATTCTATCATAAAAGACTTAGGATGATCTAAGAATGTTGCATCATTATTCAAGATATGATTTGGGAGAATAGAAATCAATAAAAGGAATTTTGACTTTGAGAAAGGTTTCTCATGTTCTTACAAAGAACATTCTGGTCATACAAAGTGAAGAAAACATCCTTATTTGATGTTTTATAGATTACAAACATATTAATATTATTCTATCTTGTTATCTACTAATTTGTTTTGTGAGAATTGTTTCATGAGAACGTTCTGAGAACATTCTGGATTCACAAAGCAAATACACATCAAAAGAGCAAAGTCAGCAAAAAGAAGCATGACATGAGAAAGCTTTTGAGAAGTTATCCTGGGACTTAAGCAAATCGATTCATTTGAAAGAAAAGCCCATCAAAAGATAAATATCTCATGAAATATATTAAGTCACATGTGAAATGGAATGACATCATCATATGACATCATGGTGACATAAACATAAGTGACTTGCAAGATTTTACAGCAAGCAACAGCTTACTACAGCAAGCCACAACTCATTACAGCTGTATACTTCACACGTTAAAGCAACAAAAGCAAGCTGAATATACTGAATAACGAATAAGTCTAATATCTCATATTGACTTAATTCGGCATGGCCATACATTTTTCCAGTCATATTTCATCAAGAGGCCTAAAGATATATCTCCTGTTATGAAAGAGGGACAAATCCCATCTAGGACACTCATGTCCCTCAGCATGATTCATCGAGTGCCCATTAACCAACGTTATAGTTATCTTGTTACAGATAGCGTTTGAATGGCAATAAAACACTTGAGTCCACATCTAAGGATCACAGTGGTTTCAGGTCTAAGAGTGATATACACTATTATCATTATGAGAATAACTTATGACGATTTCATAACATACTATGTAGTATTCTCACGATGGGTCAATCCAGTATAAATATTACTCCTAATAGTCATACCTATGTATAGACTTAATATCTCATATTCATGACCCATGCGATATGGTCATCAGTCTACATACATAATAGTCTCCATGCTTTATTATTATCCCAATTCATATTAAAGCTTGACTACGGATACTCTTAAGAATAGTGTTCTTTCTGTTGATGTAATCTCATGATTAAGTCACACTTAATATTCCATCACATGAACCAACTATTCTAGGGACTTTATTAATCTCATATCAAGTGTAATAAAGAATGCCATATTTTATTTAATAATAAAAGTCATGATACATATGAAAAGTTTAACATAAACTATTCGCCTCTAGGGCTTATACCAACAATCTCCCACTAGCACTAGAGCCAATCAGGCATAGACCTAATACCCATAGATCTAGTATGACCATCATGCTTCTGCTGAGTCAGAGCTTTAGTCAGTGGATCAGCAACATTGTCTGATGTTGGTACTCTGCATATTTTCACATCTCCTCTATTGATGATTTCTCGAATGAGATGATAGCGCCTAAGTATGTGTTTGGATCTTTGGTGAGATCTAGGTTCTTTAGCTTGTGCGATTGCTCCATTGTTATCACATAATAATTCAATGGGATCCACAATGCTTGGAACTATACCAAGATCATAGATGAATTTCTTGATCCAAACAGCCTCTTTTGCGGCATTAGATGCAGCAATATACTCGACCTCAGTTGTAGAATCAGCGTCTGTTTCCTGCTTTGAACTTTTCCAGCTCACAACACCGCCATTTAAGCAAAACACATATCCAGATTGCGATTTGAAATCATCATGATCTGTCTGAAAACTAGCATCTGTGTAACCAATTACAGAGAGCTCTTCTTGACCTCCATAGATCAAGAAAGTATCCTTAGTTCTTCTCAAGTACTTAAGGATGTTCTTGACAGCAACCCAATGACTGTTGCCTGGATTAAACTGGTATCTGCTCGTAGCACTTAAAGCATACGAGACATCTGGTCGAGTACATAACATAGCATACATGATAGATCCAATTGCGGATGCATATGGAACATTAATCATTCGATCCCTTTCTTCATCAGTTGAAGGAGATTGTGCCTTTGACAAACTTATACCTGATGACATAGGTATGAGTCCTTTCTTGGACTCATACATATTGAAACGTCTCAAGACTTTGTCTATGTATGTACCCTGACTTAAGCCAAGCAATCTTTGTGATCTATCTCTATAGATCCTGATTCCTAATATATAGGAGGCTTCACCTAAGTCTTTCATAGAAAAGCATTTCCCTAACCAAGATTTAATTTCTTGTAGTGTAGGGATGTCATTTCCGATAAGCAATATGTCATCCACATATAATACCAGGAATGAGACTATGCTCCCACTAACCTTCTTGTAAACACAAGGTTCATCTTCATTTTTAATGAATCCATACTGTTGTACAGTTTCATCAAAACGAAGATTCCAACTTCTGGAAGCTTGCTTCAATCCATAGATTAATCGCTGCAATTTGCATACCTTTTGGATGTTGTTAGGAATGCCAAATCCTTCGGGTTGTGTCATGTACACATCCTCAAGGAGATTTCCATTAAGGAAAGCAGTCTTGACATCCATCTGCCATATTTCATAATCATGGTATGCAGCGATAGCAAGTAAAATCCGAATGGATTTAATCATTGCGGCTGGTGAAAAGGTTTCATCATAGTCTACACCATGAATTTGTTTGAAGCCTTTAGCAACCAATCGCGCTTTGTAGGTGTTTACCTTTCCGTCCATGTCAGTTTTCCTTTTGAAAACCCACTTGCATCCTATAGGATTAATTCCTTTAGGTGCTTCAACCAAGTTCCAAACTTGATTTGTGTACATGGAATCCATTTCAGATTTCATGGCTTCAAGCCACTTCTCAGATTCAGGACCAGTAATGGCCTCTTGATAAGTCATAGGCTCATCTTGATCCATGAGCAATACGTCACATTCTTCTGATATGAGATACCCATATCTCTAGGTTCTTGACGTATCCTATTTGACCTACGTGGTTCTTGTGTTTTTGGAGTAGGAGTTTTTGTCACAACAGTTTGTGTATCCTGCTCTTGTTCCTCCATTGGCGTACTACTACTTTGTGGGTCTTGAACTTCTTCAAGATCTACCTTTTTCCCACTAATTTCTTTGGAAACAAATTCCTTTTCAAGGAATACTCCTTTTCTAGCGACAAACACTTTGCCCTCAGATGGTTTGTAAAAGTAGTATCCTTTAGTTTCTTTAGGATATCCCACAAAGAAACATTTGTCAGATCTTTGTTCAAGTTTAGTGGACATTAGTCGTTTCACATAAACTTCACAACCCCAAATCTTTAAATGTTTCACATTGGGTTTTCGACCACTCCATATCTCATATGGTGTTTTTTCTATCGCTTTGGATGAAACTTGGTTAAGTGTATAAGCTGCAGTTAATAAGGCGTGTCCCCAAAAGGAGTTTGGAAGATCAGCATGACTCATCATAGATCGGACCATGTCTAACATGGTTCGATTTCTCCTTTCGGAAACACCATTCCATTGTGGTGTTCCAGGAGGTGTGAGTTGGGATAAGATCTCACACTCTTTTAGATGATCATCAAAATCTTGGCTCAAATATTCGCCACCTCGATCAGATCGAAGCATTTTGATTTTCTTGCCAAGTTGGTTTTCTACTTCATTTTGAAATTCCTTGAAGAAAGTAAATGATTCAGATTTATGTTTCATTAGATACACATATCCAAATCTACTAAAGTCATCAGAGAATGTAATGAAGTAATAAAAACCTCCTCTAGCAGGTGTGTTTAGTGGTCCACATACATCAGTATGTATGAGTCTCAAAATATCACTAGACCTTTCACCTGTTCCGGTGAATGGGGTCTTTGTCATCTTTCCAAATAAACAAGATCGACATGTCTCATATGATTCTAAATCAAAAGAGTCCAAAATTCCATCTTTATGGAGTTTGGAAATGTGATTTTCGTTTATATAGCATAAACGACAATGTCAAAGATAAGTTGGATTCAACTCATTAGGTTTCATCCTTTTCGTATTTATGTTATAGATTGGCATATCGAGATCAAGAATATAAAGTCCATTACTCATAATGGCATTAGCATAGTGAATATTATCCAAATAAATAGAACAACATTTGTCTTTTATTGTAAACGAAAAACCAGACTTCCCCGAACAAGAAACGGAAATAATATTCCTGCTAATTGCAGGTACAAAATAACAGTTCTCTAACTGTATTAAAAGACCACTAGATAAAGTCAATTCATAAGTTCCAACAGCTAAAGCAGCAACCTTTGTGCCATTGCCAACTCGTAGATCGACCTCCCCTTTTGCCAATGTTCTACTCGTTCTCAGCCCCTGCACATCAGTACAAATATGAGAACCACATCCAGTATCTAATACCCATGATGTAGAAGTAAACATATTAATTTCTATAACAAAAATACCTGAAGAAGTGGAAGCAACCGTTCCATTCTTTTTGTCTTTCAGATATTTTGGGCAGTTGCGCTTCCAATGCCCGGTCTTACCGCAGTAGAAGCACTTGCCCTCCTTAGCCACACCTCCAGTAGGCTTCAAAGCTTTGGTTGATGGCTTAGCAACTACTTTGCCTTTGTCATTTCCCTTAGACTTTTTAGGCTTCTTGTTATGCTTTTTGACCTTTCCATTGTTAACCATCATGATGGTCTTTCCCTTTCCCTTCATGTTCTTTTCAGCAGCTCTTAACATAGCTGCAAGTTGTGGAAGAGTTTTGTCCATGTCATTCATGAGGAAATTCATGAACGATTGCAAGATAAGATAAATAGCAAGTTCCTGCTCAAGGGGTAAACCCAATCGCGCGAGGTTCTCAACGTACCCAATCATCTTGAGTACATGAGGTCCTACAGGACTTCCTTCTAACAGCTTAGTTCCAAAAAGGGCCTTGGAGACATCATACCTTTCATGCCTAGCCTGCTCTTCGTAAAGAGTCTTAAGGTGTTCGATCATATCGTACGCAGCCATGTTCTCGTGTTGCTTCTGAAGCTCAGAGGTCATGGTTGCAAGCATGATGCAAGCGACTTCCACGACATCATTGGCATGCTTACTATAAGCATCTCTCTCAGCCCTGGGAGCATTTGCAGCTGGTGCCTCTTCTGGAATAGGTTCATCAAGCACATACAGCTTTTTCTCATGTGTGAGGACAATCCTCAAGTTACGGTGCCAGTCTAAAAAATTTGTTTCATTCAGCTTATCCTTATCAAGGATTGATCGCAAAATGTTGTTTGAAGTGTTAGTTGCCATCTACAATCTAAAATATACAAAATAAGTATCATGAAAATAAAATATTTAATTTGGCCTTTAATTAAATACGCTCCCACTATTTTATTCAAATCAAATGACCTTCAAACATTTAATTCGGAAAATCCCGTTGGAAGATTTTCTAGCGGGTTGAAATCCTTATTTCACCTTGTTTTGAGTCAGCTAGGGCTGATCACCCAAAACTCAGCTATTTAGGTAGGAACATTTCCAATTGTATCTCATACAACTTTCAAATCAATTGGGCGAGTAACTCTTACTCTGATATATCATATAGATATTTCCCAATTCCTGCTTCTAAATTTATTCTAATCATATTAAAATTAATTTAGTTAAGTTAAACCCAATAGAATAACAATCGGGTAATGATATTACCGCACCGCTACTTACAAACATAGAACATGTGCTTTGCTAAGGCAAACCCACACATTCGATATTAGTCTTGAAGGGTGTTATTCTTTTGGAAAGCATTAAACTTAATATATTACTTTGAAGGATTTTATTTAGTTTGATCTCACCTCACCACGACTTATATATCATATATATTCGCACTCCAATCATTCAAGCATGCATAACAATTATACAAAATAAAAGTGACATGATTATGGCCTCCTAACACTATGATTCTCTCAAGCCAATGAGAGAATCTAAACTAATCCTAGAAACGACCTTGCTTCTCCAAGCTAGACTTCTAGGGCTAATCCAACGTCAATAGTCCTATTACCTCCTTGTATTCTAATTACATTACATATAAAGAAACTCGTTTCACATACGACGGATTGGATGAGAAGAGAATGTACATATAGAATTCAAGAGAGAGGCACGACACGCAGGCAGTATTTCAAAAATCCAAAATAAAAGAAACAATGAGACTAAGGCCATAATCATTCACACAACAACAATAAAACACCTTTTATTATTATTAACACCTCATAATTAAATAAATTAAATTAAAATTTGGCGATTGATCACACTACGCAGATTAGTCGGGGGTTTCGCTGTGTTTCGATTCAACATTTGATACGTTTTAACACTTGCGGCGTAACCCTAATTACTTGACTGTAACCCTAATTGCTTGCGGCGTTTTACCTTGCGGCGTTTTACGTTTCAACCTTTGATCGTAACCCTAATCATGATGGCACAACACTTGCGGCATTATGAATCCTGTTGTAACAATATGATCACACCAATCAAAGTACTCTGATTGTTTATCCAATATGAAGATCGAACTTAGAATGCTTCACCTGATACGGTTCTGAAGCTCCAGTTTAGAATCATTCAATATGAACAAATATCATCTGACTTAATTAGTGAACGATCATCACGAGTATATCATATATACTTTTGTTACACAGAATTTATCAATCATATTTCTGTCGATATAGATAATCGATATATTGATGCTTCACCAGAAAAACGGTTCCGAAGCCTCAAACAAAACGAAAAGCCATGCACAGAAAAGTGATATGATTTTATTATGTGCGTATGTGATCGAGCAACAGGTTTCCGTCGATATGGATAATCGATATATTGATGCTTCACCAGATACGGTTCCGAAGCTTCAAACAAACCGAAAATTCATGCACAGAAACGTGATGCCTTGCCAATTTTAATTCGTCTTTATTATTTAATTGTATTCGATTATGTTTAATCTGATTAAAACATAAAGCAGTAAACAAAACAATCTGATTCATGGTTTCGTAATTGGCTCTGATACCACTGAAGGAAAATCGACATACAAAAGGCAGCGGAAGTTTAAAAAATTTTGATTTCCTTTCCTTGGATCATTACGAATATGACATGAATCAGTGATAGAATTGTTACCTCTTGTATTGCAAAAATGATTTCTTCGATCACAACCAAGCAAGCAAGCAAAGCCTCTGCTCGTCCACACGAACGGTTTCCTCTGGTTCCCGGTGCTAGCCAAGCGATCAGAGGTTAGGGAGAGAAGTAGGGATTTCGGTTTTGCCTTTTAGGGTTACACGAAAATTAGCACTTCTGATTTCAGCATCAGAGCTCTATTTATAGAGCTCATTGCTACACGAAATCAGCCATCATTGTTAAGCTTCCATAAGCCCATTAACCCATCAGGTTCCGCTAACTAATTAGCGTCAATTGTTAAACGCACCCCATCATATAAGTATTACTTATATTTCTCCTTTTGACCGTTCTATTGTGTGTGACCCTATAGGTTCTTGTAACATTGACAATAATATTAAATCTTATATTTAACATTACAAACAGTGAGCGGTATCTAGCAACACATCACTGCTACCCAAGTGACAAGAATGTCAAGTGATCTGACGAAACCTTTTCCACGATAATGTCTATGTGTACAATTACTCCTTTGTCCTAATATCTTTATTGAACACAAGGCATAGATTACGTCACCCTTGTTTAGCTCAATATTTATATTTCTTGATCCCGAAATATACTGAATAACGAATAAGTCCAATATCTCATATTGACTTAATTCGGCATGGCCATGCATTTTTCCAGTCATATTTCATCAAGAGGCCTAAAGATATATCTCCTGTTATGAAGGAGGGACAAATCCCATCTAGGACACTCATGTCCCTCAGCATGATTCGTCGAGTGCCCATTAACCAACGTTATAGTTATCTTGTTACAGATAGCGTTTGAATGACAATAAAACACTTGAGTCCACATCTAGGGATCACAGTGGTTTCAGGTCTAAGAGTGATATACACTATTATCATTATGAGAATAACTTATGACGATTTCATAACATACTATGTAGTATTCTCACGATGGGTCAATCCAGTATAAATATTACTCCTAATACTCATACCTATGTATAGACTTAATATCTCATATTCATGACCCATGAGATATGGTCATCAGTCTACATACATAATAGTCTCCATGCTTTATTATTATCCCAATTCATATTAAAGCTTGACTACGGATACTCTTAAGAATAGTGTTCTTTCTGTTGATGTAATCTCATGATTAAGTCACACTTAATATTCCATCACATGAACCAACTATTCTAGGGACTTTATTAATCTCATATCAAGTGTAATAAAGAACGCCATATTTTATTTAATAATAAAAGTCATGATACATATGAAATGTTTAACATAAACTATTGGCCTCTAGGGCTTATACCAACAGTTGTCGACCAACAGATACTCCCATGGACCCTAATGCAAAACTTTGGGATAAAGGGGATGTTCCTGTCGATACTGGAAGATATCAAAGACTGGTCGGTAAACTGATTCATCTATCACATAAAAGACCTGGCATTGCCTTCTCAGTCATAGTAGTAAGTCAGTTTATGCATTCTCCTTTTGAGGAACATTTTGATGCAGTTTATAGAATACTAAGATCTGAAGGCAAATCCTGGAAAGGGATTATTTTTTAATAAGACTAATGAAAGAGGTGTCTCTATATTCACCGATGCTGACTGGGCAGGTTCAGTCACAGATAGAAGATCAACCTCATTGTACCTATGTGTGGGGTAACCTTGTGACTTGGAGGAGCAAGAAACAAGGAGCGGTAGTAAGAAGTAGTGCAAAAGCTGAGTTTAGAGCTATGGCTCAAAGTATTTGTGAAGGACTATGGATCCAAAGAGTCCTTGAAGAACTCAAGATGAAAATCAAGCTACCTTTGAAACTACACTCTGACAGTAAATCGTCAATTAGTATAACTCATAATCCAGTCCAACATGATAGAACAAAGCACATTGAGATTAACCGACACTTCATAAAGTAGAAACTGGATGCTGGGATCATATGTCTCCCTTTTGTAACTTCTAGTCAACAGACCGCAGATATTCTAACCAAGAGTTTGGCTAGACCCATCTTTGAGCATCTAGTAAACAATGCGCCAACTTGGGGGGGGGGGGGTGTTGGAATATTTATTAGAATATTTCTAGTATTTCTATTGTTATTATTGTCCTTGATTTAAGGAAATAATTAAGTTGTAATCTCACTATTTAAACCAGCTCATGCTGAGGAATAAACTAGAATATCATTTATCCATTTATTTCAACATGGTATCAGAGCCTATCCAAGATCTACCGTTGGGATTCCGCATTGCCACACTTCATGTCCATTGGGTCTGAGCGTGAGTGGGTGTTGGAAATCCCGCCCTGAGCGTGAGGGGGTATGTTGGTAATCCCACCTTAATTGTGATCTGCCCCTAGTTGCCTTGTGTTGGTTTGTCTTTGAGGGGGTGGATTTAGTCCCACATTAGTTAGATATGACGTCTGATAAGAGTTTATAAAGAAAAGACACTTCCCACCTTATAAGCCAGTTTTGTAATGATGAATTAGGCCCCAAATTTCAACACGAAGTTTGATCATAATATTGTCTGATAAAAAAAATTCTAAAATCGAACTTAAATTTTCTCAAATAATTTGTTATTTAATGAATCTCAATTACTTGTTTCTCTATTATTATTTTTCTTCCTTTTACAAACGTCCTAAAAACATTTTTTAGCAAGACTTGTGAAGAAAGAAAAAGATCCCACTAATTTGCACTTACACTATACCTGAACACGTTGCTTTTCCACATTAATGAAGGTGAAGGCTACAGTCTCTCACTGTGCAAATGAATTTTAAACCGTTAGATATATTAATAAATTATTGTGTGATCAGATCGTGAAAAAATCCTACGGTGAAAAATCAATTTAGTGATTTTATCAATGAATCTAACTGTGAAAAACTCATTTGCACGGTGAGAGACCTGTTTTGGTCTCACACCGTAGCCTAAGCCATTAATGAAATGTGTCCACTCCACTCTCAACCATAACACGTTTTGCTATGTTCAATTCGCCACTATCTCTTCTACTATCACTTCTTCACTCTCATCACTTCTTCTCTATACACCCCCACGCACCCAAACTTCTTCTATCCACTTCCCTCATCATGTCCTACCGCCCTAACTACCAAGGCGGAGGCCGCAGAGGCAACTCCTCATCTTCCAATCGCGGTGGCGGCCGCCGTGGAGGTGGCAGCGGTGGCCGTCGTGGTGGTGGACGCGGTGGTGAGCAGAGATGGTGGGACCCTGTTTGGCGTGCTGAGCGCCTTAGACAACAAGAAGCTGAGGTACATTCAAATTTATGAAACTCTGACGCAGACACCGAACACAATACTTGACACGCGGTTGTGTAGATTAAGAAAATGATTTTATTTATTTTACACTAGAAAATGATATAATTATATAATTGAATGTAATTACATGTGTCTGGGTTGGACACAACGCAATGTGTCTGACTGACACGAGACATGCATTCGATCAGAAGTGTTTAAAGTGTACTTTGATGAATTTGATTGTTAATAATTAGGGTTTAATTTTATGAGTTACAGAAGGAGGTGCTTGATGAGAAAGAATGGTGGAAAAAGATAGAAACGATGAAAAGAGGAGGGGAACAAGAGTTGGTTATAAAGCACTACTTCAGTATTGCAGACCAGCAAACCCTAGCTGATATGGCTTATCAACATGAACTTTACTTGTATGAATCACTTCTTCATTTTACCATGAATTGAATTGAAACCATATTTTAATTGTATGTTTCTAATTTTTATGTATATGTATGATAAACAATTATGCCTTGTAGGAGAAGACTTTAATATTTGATTATAGTATGTCTTTATTTTTCCTTATAAAATATAAAATGATCTCTTCATTTTTGATGATCTAAATTTGTTTGTCCAAATTAGTAGTTTACTTAAAAACTAGTTAGGTTTTTTTTTAATGAGTTCCCAGTGTGAGTGTGATACCTCCCAGTCCTGCGGTTAATGTTTGCTTCTAGTTTGCTGCGATGTTAAATTGATTCTGTTGGGTGAATTAGATGTGATTACATTTACTGTCCAGTTGGGGTCTGTGTGAGGATCAGCCTCGATCCAAACCATGCTTGACTTTTGTTGAACTTCACAATCTAAGTCATAAGTTATTTTGGATTGAACCTGGCTGTGTATCACAAAAGTAGGCAACAGAACAGAAATTGTGTAACACCAATTATACTAACACTAGTAGTAGTATATGATATATAATAGAGATACCTCAAGTACATTGTTGAGACAGTAGATTGCACAAAGACTAGCACTACCCTTGTAAGTTGTAACTGACTCTAACTAACTGATCAAGTTAGTTCCAGTCCACCATTAGTAATATAGACACTCTACATTTATTGATTCTACCTGTGAACAGCTAAACTTAATATGATGTATATTTTTCTGGTTTTGTCTAACATTTTAATTCTTCGTTGCCTGATTTTTACTTGCGCAAAGAAAGCCATGCATATAATAAAGGGAAGACTCTTGTTGTTAGCAAAGTTCCTTTGCCTGATTACCGTGCAGACCTTGATGAGCGTCATGGATCAACACAGAAGGAGGTGGAGTATACCTACTCTATTTCAAAGGTCCGATTACCAATTTCTTGTTGAAAGTTTGCTAATATATTAAGTTTGATTTTCTACAGATTAAAATGTCCACGGACATAGAGAGAAGAGTAGGAAATCTTTTAAATAACTCACAGTCAACCTCACAGTCAACGGCTACGGCAGCTGCTAGTTTGCCTTCTGCATCAACTGATATGGGACATAAAAAAACAATGACCACTTTAAACTCTGCTTCTTCACAACAGACTGATACTTCAAAAGAGAAACTCAGTGTTGCACTCAAGGAAAGGCAGGAACTGGAGCAGGTATTGAAGCATTTAGTAGGAATTTTGACTTTTAATCTAGTATCTCTTGTCTGCAGCATGCATCTATTGTGCCGTCTATTTGACTGCTTTATGCTGTATTTTAAACATATGCGGTATTGAAAACGTGCAGGCAAGTGGTAGTTTGAAGGAAATGAAATCATTTAGGGAGAAGCTTCCTGCATTTAAAATGAAGTCTGAGTTTCTGAAAGCCGTTCAAGGAAATCAGGTGTGGAGAGCTATTTATTATCATTCTTGGAAATATGACTTATTAACTGTAGTTAATTACTTGTTTCAAGATGCTTTTAAAAAATTATATCTGTAAATCTCCATGAAAATTTAAAAGAGGGCAAACTTTGTTGCTTGATATTTAAGTGGACTAAATTGTCAATGTGATGCTCAAACTGTTTGAACTTATGTTAATACTTTGCTCATGTTCATTCTATAGTTCTAGTTGTAATTTTCATTCTAGAATACAGTAAAATTTGACTGGTGTTAGTCAGGTATTGGTAGTTTCGGGAGAGACAGGCTGTGGCAAAACAACACAGCTGCCACAGTTCATTCTGGAAGAAGAAATATCATGTTTGCGTGGAGCTGACTGCAACATAATCTGTACTCAGCCTCGTCGTGTGTCTGCAATCTCTGTTGCAGCTCGTATTTCTGCTGAAAGGGGAGAAACTCTTGGCAAAACTGTTGGATACCACATCCGTCTTGAAGCAAAACGTTCTGCGGAAACACGCCTTCTTTTCTGCACCACTGGTGTATTACTGCGGCAACTGGTATTATTAGATTCCCTTAACTGAATATCCTGTTTTTAAGATTTCAATTCCTGTGTTAATAAAAATTTAGACAGGTATTTGAGTCTCATCTCATCAACATTATATTGGAGCCTCTATAATCAGCTAGTCATGAAGTCATTTCTTGCCAAGTTGCCATACCCATTAATTTAAATGAAACTTGACTTTCAGTGTAAGGCATAGTAGACACTTGCATTGACAATGCATTGAACCCATAAAAGTCTTGTGTCAGGGTCGTGTTAGATAAACAATAAATTATGAGCCTTCACTTAATAGATTCGGATAGTTGGTGATTAATACTTTCTTCCCTGCAGATTGTTGTAGTGATGCTTGTATGGATGTAGAATTTAAAATAAAATTCATACAGTGAGTAGGAGAGGATAAGATTCGTGTTACTATATATCTATTTCAAATTGTAGTGATGCTTGTATGAATGTAGAATATAAAATAAAGTTCATACAGTGAGGAGGATACGATGTAGTTAAGTATTTACAAGATTAGTGTTACTATATATCTATTTTAAATTCGAAAGAGGAAAAATATGAAGTTAATAATATTGCAGCCTTATATGTGGGATGCTCATTGTTCTTCCTGACAGCCAATGGTGTTCACTTTTCTTTTCTATATCTTCGGTTTTTGAATAGGTACAAGATCCAGAGTTGACTGGTGTTAGTCATTTGCTGGTGGATGAAATTCATGAAAGAGGCATGAATGAAGACTTCTTAATAATAATTTTACGCGACCTTCTTCCTCGGCGTCCAGATTTACGCCTCATTCTAATGAGTGCCACAATCAATGCTGATATGTTCTCTAAATACTTTGCAAATGCCCCAACAATGCACATACCGGTATTGCATTATTTTTAAATTTCATGTTGTTATTGATATATATATATATATATATATATATATATATATATATATATATATATTATTTCAATGCAAATAGTATTGCTTTATTTTATTTTATTTGGACATATGTGCCAGGGATTTACTTTCCCTGTGGTGGAGCACTTCCTAGAAGATGTGTTGGAGAAAACTAGATATAGCATCAAGTCGGAGTCTGACGATATTGAGGGGAATTCAAGGAGAAAAAAGAAACAACAAGATTCTAAGAAGGATCCTTTGACTGAAATGTTTGAGGCATGTATACTTTATATATCAATCAATCCATGTATATACAATATTCGTGATTTAGAAGATACCTTGAATTATGAGCTCTTTTATCTTCACCATACTAGTTGCATGGAATTAGGACTTAAAATTGACGATTCCACTGATTTTGTTTCTTGGGTCAAGTTGAATGTTGTATTCCATAGCAATAGCATTGTAACAACTGCCTTATTAATGTCACACTATTTTTTTCTCTCAAAGTTTTGTATTCAGTTCATGATAGTTACAGAGTCGATATGGTGTTACTGTTGGGATCAAAAGATTTTTTTCTTTTAAGAACCTTTTTTGTTGTCACCAAAAGGTAATTAACAATTCACCATGACAGATGGGTCTTTCTGTTAGGATCATCGAAGGGCGACATTTTGATAATAGACAAGATTTTGGTGTAGTGATGAAATTTGTGTATGAGCAATATGGCCATGAGGAGTGCTATGGACACACTCTTTCTAACACTCTAACACCTACTTTCTTATTGGCTGAAACCCATGTGGGTCTCACTTTGGAAATGGATCCAACATAAAGTGGTGAGACTCACATGGGTTTTACTCAACAAGAGAGTGAGTGTTATAAAGATAGTGTTCCTAGCATTTCTCATACGACCATACGTCGTGACTTCACGGATCATGGAAAATGGTTCTTTAGGTGTTGGATGCTAGTTGGGTCATATGCTTGATTTTTGGTGTGTGATATGTTCTTGTTTGACAGTGATTCTGATGAGGTGTCATGGGTTGGAGATTTAAGTAGTGAAAGACCTTCGTATAAAATGCTTCTCTTTCTTTGTAATTAATCTCTTCTAGTAAAATTTTAATTCTTTAAAAACCAAAACATGAGGAAAATTTGCTTAGATTTAGCGTTTGTAGCCAACAGTCCTTGTTTTTGCAATTTGTAATATGCTTTACACCTTTATTTCTTATGTTTCTGCAGCCTACCAATGTCATAACCTTTTTAAGGTCCCTTGCCATCATTGCTGTATATATAAATAAATATATGAATAATACTTGCACATCTCCTTGTTCTTGCAGGACGTTGATATAGATACTCATTACAAAAGTTACAGCTTGGGTGTTAGAAAATCTCTTGAAGCTTGGTCAGGTTCACAGATTGATTTGGGTCTGGTATGTATGTCCACCATTTCCTTATTTTGCAAATGCCAGATGAATCTCTATTTATGAATTAGAGGTACCAGCTGTGGGGAAAGTCTCTTAACTCAGTGGGTAATTATCCAGTCTAGAAGTGTTTGATTTTTTTGCGTGCAGCTAGTGCAGAAGTCTCTGTTGAAACTGAGTGTTTCTGAGAAATTGAGTGTGTTGTGTACTCATAGCTCATCTTATTTAAAACATGAGTGCATTGGGTGTATGAGCTAACCATGAACTGATTATAGAGCTTAGTAGTAGCTACTGGTCACTAAACAAACCTATAACTTCAACATTAGGCTACTGTTTAAGTTATAGGTTTGCTTAGTGACCATAACAGAATAAGGTTATGCTACTCTGGACTCAGTTATAAGTAATAAAATGTCTGAATTTGTGGACTCAAATATAAGCAAATGTCAACAAACCTATCCGCATTTAATGTTATTATTCCAAAGATACCCTTAAATTAATTTTTTTAACACTGTGAGATGACCTTTATAATTAGGAGTAGATTAGTAAATTTATTTACTTTTTTTACATGAAACCAAGAAAATTAAACGCACGTAATTACTATTCTTAATGTGCAAGTAGTTTTTTTTTTTTCCGCTTATAACTGAGTCCGAAGGGAGTATATAGAATAAGAGTTCAGATCTGTTTCAGTCCCAACTATTTCTAGTTTTCCATTTCTCGTCACCGATGGACGATAGGTGGCAAAGCAGTATCCAGTGGCTGAGATTGAAAAATCAGTAATAGTAGAAAACACATTCTTAGAAACACGTTGCATCTTCTTCCACACCCATCGAACCCTTCTGCTCTGCGATTTCCCCGCTTCGCTGCACCATCTTGCAGTGTCGTCCTCCACCACTATATTGTTCTTCTCGCTTCTCCTGTCTCCATTCTTCTCTTCTTATCGGACTGCAACAACCCAAATCACTATTCTTCCTTTGGTTTTCAAGAAATTGGTTTCATTGTTTTACATAGGTTTTGATTTTGCTGAAATTGGAGTCATTGTTTTTGATCTATGGTTTTGTTGAAACCGGTGAAAGAGGCTGTGACATGATTTTATCAAAACATTGACAAACCTGTTCAATAAAGTGGGAGGAACGGCGAGCAGTAAGGGTGTCGCCGGCGGTGAGATGGAAGGTTAGGTGGTGCGTGGCGGCGGAGCAGTGAAGGTGCTGCTAGATCCGGAGCAAAAGGGGTTCAACGGCTGCCAAAGAGATGCAACATGTTTCTGTTTTTTATTTAATCCTAGCTATTGAATAATTGTTTGCCACGTGTTGTCCATCAGTGGAGGGAAATAGAAAACTGGACATAAGTTGAACTGGAGCAGATCTGGAGTGAACTCATTAAATAAAATTGTTGGATAAAAGTAGGAAAGGATGAGTCTTACTAGATAGGAGTCGGAAGGAATGTACTCTAAAGTGCGTACCCAGGTTCATTCTCAGGTAGTTTTCTGGCAGTTAGTCCTGGAAGAGCGGTTTGATATCTCATCCGTAGGTAAATTTTGATGGTACTCTTCATGGCAAACACGAGACTACGGCGGAAGGGACCAGACACCCTCCTGCTGAAGGATCTTCGCATATAGCCGCGGAGGCCAATCTTGCTGTCGTGGCTCCACCAGCCAACCCCCTTCCTGCTGTGGCACCTGCAAGAATAACTTCCTTTCCAAAATTTCATGGGCAAATAATCCACTAGAGTATTATGTTATTGTTGTATTCTATATTCGAGGTGGATATGCTAACGAAACTAAGATATTATTCACATCCTCTAAACTAACTACAGTAGTTTAATATTCTGATTTGTGTGAGATATACTAATGAATCCAGATAAGCATTCTAACAGCTTGCTATTTGACTTTCCTCGTTGAATGAACTGTGCATTCTATGTTCTCGGTTGCAATTGTAGTATTTCATTTCTTATCATCTTCCTTACTCGTGTAGCTCTATGCCTTTGACGAAGTTTTCTAAGTTTGTTGAATCAGTTTGAAGTGTTTGTTTCAGTTTGATTACTATGATGTTTCAGGTAGAAGCAACAATTGAATATATATGTCGAAATGAAGGTGGTGGAGCAATTCTTGTATTTCTTACTGGCTGGGACGAAATCTCTAAGCTATTTGAGAAACTTGAAAAAAATTACTTACTTGGAAACCGTAGCAAGTTCTTAATCCTTCCAATACATGGTTCAATGCCTACCATCGACCAATGTGAAATATTTGACCGTCCTCCCCCTAACAAAAGGCAAGCATGTTTCTTTTGCTAATTTTGTCAGACAGTTTTTTGTTGTGATAATATGCTTGGACAAGTTTTTGAAGAAATTGTGTGAATATTGCTCTGGCATATATAGAAATGCAAGAATGATGGAGGTTGAACCTAAACAAACAATGTTGGATCACAAAGGGGAACTTGTGAATGGAAACTAGTTAATCGTATTTACTTGACTATATTTTCTGGAATTTCCCTGTATAAATTGTGACCCAGGACCAAATCACAGGCCTAGACATAGAAGACTCCTTTCGACCTATTGTGAAAAGAAAAAAATGACTTGTCCTTGATAGACATCCTCCTAAACTAAAACAGATTTCTCTGAATTTTTAATTAATTCTTGACTATTTCTTCCAATCCAAAAAAAAAATGATCGTAATTATAAGATCGTTACTGAAAAATTACTCTAATTGATAAAAATCAAAACTAGCACTTAATGACAAGGATTCTCTGACACAATTTTATCAAAACAAATAATTCAAATTTTAAAAAAGATAAAGTAATCTTAATCAGCAAGAGGCTCATTGCATGGCTTGAATCTGTGGTCGCACAGTAACAATTCCAAGCCCAACCATTGCAACAAGGCTCTTATTCATTTGATGGGTATATCCTAATATTCTTGGCTTAAACTCTTGGAAACCCGACTTCTACTTTTATGTGGCATTTTTAATACATTGACGAGCAGTTGATTTGATGCTTTATAATATACATTATTAGATGTTAAAGTAAAGACATGCTGTGTTTTTCTTGGATGTTAATTGAGTTTGGTATTATTTTAGCATCTATTTTTTTAATCGCTATTATTTTGTCATTGCAGAAAAATTGTGCTAGCCACAAATATTGCTGAGAGCAGCATCACCATAGATGATGTTGTGTATGTCATAGACTGTGGCAAAGCAAAGGAAACCAGCTATGATGCTCTTAATAAGCTTGCCAGCTTGTTGCCATCATGGATTTCAAAGGCTTCGGCACGTCAGGTATAAAAGTTGTGAAAAAGCGCTTCAGGTATGAACATGCTATGTTTTACTATTACTAACGGGTAGACTATTTCAGAGACGTGGTCGTGCTGGTCGAGTACAACCTGGAGTTTGTTATAGATTGTATCCAAAACTGATACACGATGCTATGCCAGAGTATCAGTTACCTGAAATCCTCCGAACACCTTTGCAAGAGTTGTGCCTGCACATTAAAAGCTTGCAGCTGGGAACTGTGGCACCATTTTTAGGAAAAGCACTTCAGCCGCCAGATTCTCTTGCTGTTCAAAATGCTATAGAACTTCTGAAGACAATTGGGGCATTAGACAATAAGGAGGAGCTTACTCCACTGGGTATATTGTACTGGACATGCGTGTCTTCTCAGGCTATTTTTAGTCTAATCTTGAGATGTTATCTGAGCTAATTTGATCTTTACAGGTCGGCATCTTTGTACTGTACCTTTGGACCCAAATATAGGGAAGATGCTTCTCATGGGTTCTATCTTTCAGTGTCTCAGTCCTGCCTTAACTATTGCTGCTTCTCTTGCTTACCGCAACCCATTTGTCCTACCTATAAACAGAAAAAAAGAAGCTGATGAAGCAAAAAGATCTTTTGCTGGTGACTCTTGCAGGTTAGTTATTGATATGGGTCGATTGTTCATTCAAATTTACTACTTTAACCATGCTTGTGCTTGCTAATTATAAGTATATTTTTTATTCAGTGATCATTTAGCCCTTCTTGAAGCTTTTGAAGGATGGAAGGAGGCAAAAAGTAGGGGGGATGAAAAGGATTTTTGTTGGGAAAATTTCCTATCCCCAGCGACCTTGCGGTTGATTGATGATATGAGAACACAATTTCTCAATTTATTATCTGATATTGGTTTTGTTGACAAGTCAAAGGGTGTCCAAGTAAGCCCTTGCCCCATTTTCTTTTAAAATATTAATTGAAGCACTTTCTCCTATCTTCTCTCCCTATTTAGTGTCTTACTCTTGAATGAACTTAAAATACTTTTTTTTCCCCTATTGACTAATTATATTAGTCTGCGCACTTCTCCCATTTTCTGTTTAACTCCGACAAAAGACAACTGAAGTTTATTCTAAATTGGGAACAAGGATATGGATGTTTATCAATCTTGATGTATATCTCTGCAGGCTTACAACCAATACAGTCATGATTTGGAGATGGTTTGTGCAATTCTTTGTGCTGGTCTCTACCCTAATGTTGTGCAGTGCAAAAGGAGGGGACAGCGGACAGCATTCTACACTAAAGAAGCTGGGAAGGTTGACATTCATCCCTCTTCTGTTAATGCCGGAGTTCATTCCTTCCCTCTGCCCTACTTAGTATATAGTGAAAAAGTGAAAACAACCAGCATCTATATTAGAGACTCTACCAACATTTCAGATTATGCCCTACTTCTATTTGGTGGTAATCTTGACCCTAGCAAAAATGGCGAGGGCATTGAGATGCTTGGGGGTTACCTTCATTTCTCTGCTTCTAAGAGTGTCATTGAGTTGATAAAGGTAATTTCCCTCTTTTTCCAACAAAATCTCTAATGCTTTTCCTTTGTAACTTGTTTCTAAGCCATGCTTACATAAAGCAATCTCATCGTAACTGAATATGCAGAAATTGCGTGGGGAGCTTGACAAGCTTCTAAACAGAAAAATTGAAGAACCAGGTTTTGACATTTCTGATGAAGGAAAAGCAGTGGTTGCTGCTGCTATTGAATTGCTTCATAATCAAGTCATGCAATAATTTCTTTTTCCAGGGCTGACGGTTCTTTGTGCTGCCATTCATTAGCTGTTATAATAAATTAAGTTTGACGATTTTGCTAGCGATATTATTATAATATCTGGAATGTATATGTACAATAGCTATTTTTTTGGGTTAAAAAGGACTTATAGTACTCGACAAGGGAAGGAGGAAGAGGGATAGAAATATCAGAATCATCTCATTAGGGAAACTGAGTATAGCATTGGGCCACATATACATATACCCATTGGTATGATATTTATCTTAGGATGTCATACTTATATTTTACTAGACAGACTATGCTTTTTGATAGACTGATTTTTGTACAAGTTATATTAAGATGCTATAATTTTAATTCATATTTAACTTCTTGCGATTAAGTTACCTAATAGGGGTTCATTTTGCACTTTTATTTTTACATTTTTAAGTTCTTTTTTCTTAGGAACTTTATTTATTTCTGTGCAGCACAGCTCTTGAAAAAATGTCCAGTAAAAGAAAAATTCTTGAAATTTATTTAAGTAGCACGTGCACAACTTTTAGAATGACAAAACCATTTCCAACTGTATCTTGTTGGCTATGTTTTTTCTTTAACTTCCTTAATTTAAACATTTGTACTCTGTTTGGATTCACTTTGAATGGTTTATCCTATTTTTGGTTCCACACAGTTAGAATTAATTCTTGAGGTGTAAAATTGATCAATTTGTTTGGTTACTCTTGAGTAGAATTAAGTTTGTCTTAAGTTAGGATTTCTAGCTTGAGTTTAAATGTGATTTTTTCACAGAAATCTATTGTTCAATTCACTTTAGAAAAATAGTTGCTATCGCAGAACGAGCAAACGCCATTTATCATCCTTTAAAAGTCAAAATGCTAATTCCATCGATATGAATTTGTAAGTGTCTTGACAATTTGAAATCTCATATAAATGAAACTGTTCTCTCAAAGTTATACATCATTCAAATCAGTCTCAAATTGTTGAACCTCAATCAAATCGGTCAAAATGCTCATTTGATCAAGTAGTTTAGTTAGATGTAATGATGTGTCATGTGACACCGTGGTTTCTCTATGTTGATGCCACATCACACGTAGTAATGCTAAATGTAAGTTTCATGCCGGTTAAAAACTTGAGAACAACTTTTAGTTAGATTTTTCTTACCTCATGACCAAACTTCGAATTATTAGAGCCCATTTCCCTGAAAATCAAAAAGTTAATAAAAAAAACTCAAATTTTTAGAGGTATTGAACTTTCATAGTTGAAATCCTAAAATCAATTAGCATTGATAAGAGAGGCATGAGATAACAAATCATCATTTCTCATTTTAATTAAGTGCTTGATGAGCTTACAAGATATAATAAGTTGATTTTGAAACTTATCACATTTCACCTCTCTACTTAATAAATTTTTTATTCTGGATATGTACTGAGTTAAAATTCAATAGAATAAAAAACTATTTATTTGTTTACCGTTATTAAAAAAAATCTAATAAAATTTTTGAACTCATGTGACTTATATAATAGAATGATTTAATTACTTATATAATTTTTATGATAAATAAAAATTATTTATTTAATCGGGTCAACCAAATTTTCCCTTTGATTGTAAAAACCCGTCATTCATTCTTTTATGTATTTTCAACTTCAACTCAACACTAACTTATTCCCTCAAAAACTAACCAAAAATGTTGACTACTCATCTCCATAGACCCTCTCTCTATTTTCTCTCCACTTCTGCACCCATTCAACCTCATTTCCACTCTCCTACCTCATCCACAATCTTGCCTTCTCCTCAAAATTTTCTGGAGAATCGTGTAGTCCCAACCTACGAAATTCTGTATACATTCTTGCAATCAGACAAATACATTATTGCTTGTGCAACACAAAATCCAAGTTTACTTTCTGACCATCTTGTGCAACATAACATTATAGTAGTGTTGATTGAGAATGGAGTGATAGACTCAAGCGTCGCAAAGGTTGCTTCGGGCGCAAGGTACTCAACACAACCGACATTCCCGAAGGTGTTGGAAGAATTAAAGGATTCGGGGTTTAATTCTTCACAATCTTTTTTCTCAATAGCATTTCATGCCAAAAGAACGGTAAACAAAAGCAGGTGGAAAGTGAAAGTTGATGACTTTAAGAAATGGGTTTGGTCTGATGAAGATGTTCTACAAGCATATAGAAAGCAGCCTCGTTGTATGTTAACATCCGTTCTTAAAATAAATTTAGTGATGAGCTTTTGGGTGGATCAGTTGGGTTGGGATGCTATGGCAATTGCCAAAGTATGCAAAGTGTTTTTGGGGCTAGTTTGGAGAGAAAGATCATACCAAGGGCCTCGATTTTGCAGTATCTTCTGAAGAAAGGTTTGCGAAAAAATAGAAATAAAGTTTAACTTCTCCATTTCTAGTCGGCCATAAAATGTTCCTTGAGAGATATATAAAATGTTTCAAGGAGAAGTCTTCTTATCTATTACAGCTTTATGAAGAAAAACTGAATCTTGCACACACCAGGGACTAAGTTGGCATGTCATGAAACGTTTTCCAAGTATTTTAGCCTTAATTTGTTATCTTGTTCTGTATTTGATTTGAATATACTTCTTCGTACAGACAGTGATTGTAGCTAGTTTAGCTAATTTGTTTCATTTCCTACTCGGAAAAATGTTGGTTTTGTTATGATTGATAATTTTTCAAAATCATGATGTATATCAGTCGTACTCGTAATAGTTCCTAATAATTTGCCAGTGATACATGTAAAAGTTGAATTCTTCTTGCATGTATGAGCATGGAATACTTTTTTGTGATAGTGTTATTTATTCTTCCATGTTTGTTTAGTCCAATAATCTATGGAATAAGTTAAGCTATACCGGACTAGGTAGCTGATTTTGAACTGATTTTAGGTTCTAGTTGCAATTTTTGTTACTTTGCAAATATAAAGAATGCAATAATGACAAATGCAGCTGTCACAATGTTCGCGGTACAATTGTAAAGAGCTCCAAAATTCCAACAGTAAGGCTGTAATTAGGGTTATCAATATCAATTATTCAAAACATTATGCCTTGGCCTATCCTTACATAGCACTTTACTTTATGCTGCTTGTTATTTTTACATTTTGGCCTATGGATATGGTTGAGTCGGGTTTAAATATCTTGTTCCCACTTCCCAGTGTATTTGGGAAAATATTGGAGTTGACTGCTTTCGGATATTGTCTCATATGTATTCTGGATGCAGTTCATGGTTCTCTTACCAATCTGTGGCCTTCAGTACTAAACCAATAGCTCACCTCCTTATACAAAAAAATCATGTATGATATGTTTCATTTGATTTAAATAAAATAAGATTTGATTCAATTGACATTATTTAAACTACAACCAAGTTATTTGATTTTCTGAACTTATCTTGTGTATTTGTCTTACTATTCCAAATATCAGGATAAACTAATTATTGCAGGTTCACACAAGTAGTTCTTCTGGTGTGAGAAGCATAGGAAGAAAGTATGAATGGAAGTAGGAATATGGGAGCTAATTCAGGCCGTAGGGAATGAAGCTGAAGGTTTCTGTGAGGCGGGCCATATTTCATATGCTGTCAAATTTATCAAGTGAGCAAAGTTGGGTTATAGCAATGACAACATGGAGTATTTGGTGGGCAAGGAATGACATTGTGTGGGAGAGTTTGAGGTTCCAAGAAGAGCTTTAAATGCATTATATTACAAGATTGGAGGGCAGTGCAGCCTCTGATCACAGCAGATCAGGAAACAATATCAGATGGTTAAAACTACCAGGAGGCACGCTAAAATGAACATAGATGCGACTCTTTTTCCAACGGAGAACAAGTTTGGTTGCGGCTCATGTTTGAGAGATGGAGGCGAAATGATTCAAGCATGCACAACATGGATTGCAGGAAGCCGAACACCAAGAGAAGCAGAAGCCTACGGAACAATTCTGGAACAATCATCACATTCAGATCGAAATTTATTGGAACTTGTGTTTGAAATCTTGTTTGTTGGGAAGAGGCTGCTGCACTTGAAATTGGAAAAGTTTAATGGTTATGCACGTAAAACTCAAAGCGTATGGAGTTGTCACACTAACCTTTAGGTTCAATTCGCCCCCACCAATAATTGTATATTGGATGCAATAGGAATGACCAGCAAATCCCCTTCAGGATACTATGAGTTCCTTGATGTGTATTGCACAATCATACCAAACATATCTCTTAACAGTATTTTACAGATTTATGGTTCCAACAATTCACTCATGCATTAGAGAATTGATGAATGATTTAGAATAAGAAAATGAGGGAGAATTATGTTGTTAATATAGCAAAATTTGTGTGCCTACTGATGCCCAAAGGTCAAACTTTATAGTGCACCATATGACCTTTCACATGAGAGAAAACACTCATTTGCCAAAGGTTATGATCATATACATCAGATTTTTGACTTGAATCAATGTTATGGTTTATTATTTATCAGTAAATAATAATGTTCCATTGTATATGAATGATTCCCATGAAGAGTTACAACTTTTGAGACCCAAAACAATAAAGAGTTACAACTTTTGGTTCTAAAGTGATTCCATTATTTTGGAAATTACCAACAACTTGCAAGAGAATTCTCCTAATTCCAAATTCAAACTTGCATTAATATGCATGCTCTTATACAATCACACCTGCAAAATTATGCAGGTCTTTTATAAGCTCCAATAAATCCTTTAACAAAAAACCAAGCCTAACTTCCCTTATTTTTAACTCATCTAATGCAAGAATAACTCATAAGATTGTATTGTGAAAATTCAATGAAGATGTATATGATTCAATTTAAGATCTGAATCACTATAATTGGTTTTTGATTAACCAATTAAAAATTATGTTTTTAGTGGATGAAAGCAACGAGAGAGAGGAGATTCAATCAATCAACATTAAACAAACTTTGTTTTGAGTTCTTTTATTGATGCAATTGTTCATATTCTAACATATGAATGAAAATAGAATATGATTTATATGAAAAATGTTTCATTTTTTATTTTGATCACATGTATTATGATTTGTAAATTGTGATTTTTATGATTATATATTATTGAAGAGTAATCAATGCTTATTTTTTTCAAATATTTTACATGCATATAAATTTTAATATAAATATTTTATTAACGTATCTTAGCCGTATCGTATCCTAAATTTTAAAATTTCACGTATCCACGTACCCGTATCGTATCGTACCCGCACCCATACTACGTATCCAGACTTCTTAGCTTGTGTTGTGTTTGTTTTGAATATTTTCCTTTCTTATTTTCTCAAATAAAAATTATTTTGGGTTTTTGTCTTTCACCCTTTTTGTTTCATTTGTTGGGACTTTCGTAGAGTTTAAAAATATCACTGAGTTATTATATTAGACTAAAAACAACTGTGTTTGAACACTAGTGGCGCGTTCTTGCGTGCGCAAGTGTGGTGTATCGCGCACAATGCGTTCTGCATGTGTACCGTATGCGTGTCTGCATCCTATCATTTCTCAGCTCCCGTCTTCAAACTTTCCATCAAACCGATGCCACCACTCACAGGCTGACCAACGACAGTGCCAGTCGCGATCCTCCGCCACTGTCAAAGACGCCCAACTTCAATAGATTTCTATGTTAAAATATTGACGCCGCCGACGCCAACTCCTAATTGAGAAAAAGTAATAATAATCAAATTTTAGATTTGTTTTCTGCTAGAACGCTCAATGCTTATTAAGGTTTGCGACCCTAATAATAATCCATTGTAATAGTACTCAATATTTGTATCAAGATCTAATGAATTATAAGTTGCTTGAGCAACCTTATGTTACCAATTCTCGCTAGAACAGATCTAAATACTAATTCTGTTTCCAATTCACAAATAATTGTAAGATCTAAAATTCACCCTCTTGAATAGATTTTGACAGAGAACAAGCAGGTTTTACCAATTCGGTTTCTTTTTGTTGTCTTTCATTCGTTATACTATGTACAACTAAATACTAATTACGGAATCAAAAACTTATCCCTTTACAAATTCACCCTCTTATGACCATAATCAATTTGTTGTTATCTCTCAGTTTTGAAACCATTGTTATCAGATTCAGATCTGGTGATGTTAGTTGTTATTGTGATGAAAGACAATACCTTAAAGGGTGCCGAAACAACTCATGGTTTATGAAACCTTTTTTTTTTTTTTTTTCACATTCAAATGTGTTAAGGAAACTGAAACACTGTAACGACGTGGTGGTGTCGTGTTGAGGAGAAAAGAAAAAAACGAAGAGAGAGAAACATAAGGGGAAACAACATACTTGGAAACATATGGTGTAGAACATCCATAATAGCTAATATGGACCTTCATGATCTAATGGTTCTAAACACTGATGCACGGTAGGAGACCTATCAAGGTCATCCACCTTAGACAGAGTTATACGAGTTTTCTCATAGAACAACGTCTACTTTTTATTTGATATGAAACTTATAACACATATTTAATACATAAACATTAAAAAGATAGAAAAGTTGATTGGTATCAATGTGAGACTTTTATAGCTTATACTCTCTTTGTCTCAAATTATATAGTATCATCTTAGAAATTTCAAATATATTAAGAAATGCAATTAATGTTGTATAAAAAATAGTAATTATAAGTTATTTTATAAAAATATTTTTCATTAATGGTATAGAAAACATAAATTAAAAGAATTGAGAAAAGATAAAGTATTAAATAGTAGAGAGCATAACAGAAAAATAAACATTAATTGTTCATTGATATTGTAAAATGACATATAATTTAGAACAAATAAAATTTATTAGAATGTCATATATAATTAGGAACGGAGAGAGTATGAAGTAATATTGGATTTGAGCCAACCAAAAAGTCCATTTCAAACAAGTATGAAGTTTTTACCATTATGTTAAATTTGTGATTAGACAATATTATAAATAAATAACTAATAGTATAAATTAAATATTGAATAAAACAATTATATTATAATGAAAATGTAAAATGGCATAAATTTTAAATTATTTTAAGAAGTTTCTTTCTTTTGCAAATATAACAATCATTAAAAGTTGGATAAGATAGTTTTTGAAGAAAGTTGGGTAAGATATTTGATTTAGTTTTTTTTTTTTACAACTGTGTATATTTGGTGAGTTGGTGATACAAAGATTTAGGGTTATCCATTTTAATAGAAGAAGGAATTAGTCAATATGTTTTGGGATGTCGAATAACGACTACTAGTTTATAAACCTATGTAAATATTCTTCCAAAAAAAAAGAAAGTATTTATGTTCTCGTTTATACTCTTTTTGAAAGAGAGTAGTACAAGGTAAGATTCTTTATTGTGTTGATAAAATTCTCCAATTTTGTGTTGAATTTGAAACAGCTATAAACTCCAGGAGGACAGCGAGGAAAAGAAGAAATAGTTCACAAGCCTTAGCTATTCTAGCTAAAATTTGAAGCTGGTTATGGCATACCACAACTTTTTGACTATGATAATCTTTTGCTTATTTTCTGCAAATTTGACCAATCCTTTTTTAGTTATATGACATCAAATATTTATCTTGTGATGAGATATGGTATAAATAAAAAAATAATTACAATTAGAACCTATACATTGAAACTTCTAAAAATCACAATTAGAGGCTATGTACATACTCAAGTGTGTGAGTTTATAGTGGATCTTCTAAGATATAAATAAATAAAAATTATAAACATATGCCTTTTTTTTAATTTAAGCTTTTATATAAAAACTTAGATCTTAAATTTAGATTTTAAATTTTTTTTAATTCAAAATCAAATCTTCTAAAAAATAAAATTACTTGCTCACTAGTTGCTTTCGAGCTGCAGTATAAATAACTCACGCTTATTCTTTTTCTCATTCACTTCACCGTTTTCTAACCTTAGGCTTTTAGCTTACGAAAAAGAGGAGAAGAACAAAGAATTTCCAAAAATAAAAATCAACGTCCCCAAACCCAAACCAAATCAAAATCGCTAATTTTCTTCACTAAAGAACGGCAACGTCCCCAAACCAAAACTTCTTTGCATCGCTGTCCTAGCAATGTATCTCTACAATCTCACTCTGCAACGACCCACCGGCATCGTCTGTGCAATCAACGGCAACTTCTCCGACGACGCCAAAACCCAAGAAATCGTCGTCGCCAGAGGCAAGGTTCTCGAACTTCTTCGCCCCGACAAATTTGGCCGCATTCAAACAATTCTCTCCGTCGATGTTTTCGGCACCATTCGCTCCCTGTCCCAGTTCCGTCTCACCGGTGCTCAGAAAGACTTCATCATCGTCGGTTCCGACTCTGGCAGAATCGTAATCCTCGATTACAACAAACAGAAAAACGTTTTCGATAAAGTTCATCAAGAAACTTTTGGGAAATCTGGTTGCCGGAGAATTGTTCCTGGTCAGTATCTTGCAATTGATCCTAAAGGTAGAGCTGTTATGATTGCTGCTTGTGAAAAACAGAAGCTTGTTTATGTTTTGAATAGAGATAGTTTAGCTAGGTTAACGATATCTTCGCCTTTAGAAGCTAATAAATCTCATACTATTGTTTTTTCAATTTGTGCTGTTGATTGTGGTTTTGAAAATCCTATATTTGCTGCTATTGAATTGGATTATTCTGAGGCTGATCAGGATGCTACTGGTGTGGCAGCTTCTGAAGCTCAGAAGCATTTGATTTTTTATGAACTTGATTTGGGTCTTAATCATGTTTCTAGGAAGTGGTCTGATCAGGTTGATAATGGTGCTAATATGCTTGTTACTGTTCCTGGTGGTGCTGATGGGCCCAGTGGAGTGCTTGTTTGTGCTGAAAATTTTGTTATTTATAAGAATCAGGGTCATCAAGATGTTAGGGCTGTGATTCCGAGACGTGCTGATTTGCCTGCTGAGCGTGGTGTTCTCATTGTTTCGGCTGCTATGCATAAATCGAAGAGTTTGAAACCGGAGGAGTTCAAATTTTTCTTCCTTTTGCAGACCGAGTATGGTGATATCTTTAAGGTAACTTTGACTAATGATGGTGGCCGTGTCTCTGAGTTGAATATTAAGTATTTTGATACTATTTCTGTTGCTGTATCAATTTGTGTGCTCAAGTCGGGGTTCTTGTTTGCAGCTTCCGAGTTTGGGAATCATGCATTGTATCAGTTTAAGGGAATAGGGGATGATGATGATGATGTGGGAGCGTCGTCTGCGAATCTGATGGAAACAGAAGAGGGTTTTCAGCCTGTGTTTTTCCAGCCAAGGAGACTCAAAAACCTTGTTAGGATTGACCCAGTTGAGAGTTTAATGCCTATCATGGATATGAAGGTCGGTAATCTCTTCGAAGAGGAGACTCCTCAAATTTTTACTCTTTGTGGGCGCGGTCCTCGGTCATCTCTGAGGATCATGAGAACTGGTTTGGCAGTTAGTGAGATGGCGGTTTCCAAGCTTCCTGGTATACCTAGTGCTGTTTGGACCGTGAAGAAGAATGTTATGGATGAGTTTGATGCATATATCATTGTGTCCTTCACAAATGCCACACTTGTGCTTTCTATTGGTGAGACTGTTGAAGAAGTCAGCGACAGTGGTTTTCTGGATACTGCTCCTTCCCTCGCCGTTTCTTTGATAGGCGATGATTCTCTCATGCAGGTTCATCCAAATGGTATTAGGCATATTAGGGAGGACGGCCGTACTAATGAGTGGCAAACTTCTGGAAAGAGGACAATTGCAAAAGTTGGGTCCAATAGACTTCAGGTTGTTATTGCGCTGAACGGAGGGGAGCTTGTATATTTTGAAGTCGATGTAACTGGTCAGTTGATGGAGGTGGAGAGGCATGAAATGTCAGGAGATGTTGCTTGTTTGGATATTGCTCCAGTGCCTAAAGGAAGACTAAGATCCCGTTTTCTTGCAGTTGGCTCATATGACAATACGATCCGAATCTTATCGCTGGATCCCGATGGTTGTATGCAGACTCTAGGTATACAGAGTCTTTCTTCAGCTCCAGAATCTCTTCTTTTCCTTGAAGTCCAAGCATCTGTTGGTGGTGAGGATGGTGCAGTTCATCCTGCTAGCCTTTTCCTAAATGCTGGTTTGCAGAGTGGTGTCTTGTCTAGAACTGTGGTGGATACGGTCACAGGTCTTCTTTCTGATACCCGTTCCCGATTCTTAGGATTAAGAGCCCCAAAGCTGTTTCCCATTATTGTAAGAGGAAAGCGTGCTATGCTTTGCCTGTCAAGTCGACCTTGGCTTGGTTATATTCACCAAGGACATTTCCTTTTAACGCCCCTTTCATATGAAACCCTTGAATATGCTGCCTCATTTTCATCTGACCAATGTTTGGAAGGTGTAGTGTCTGTTGCTGGCGAGGCATTGAGGATTTTTACCGTTGAAAGGTTAGGAGAAACATTTAATCAGACTGTTATTCCTCTTAGATACACGCCAAGGAAATTGGTGCTGCAACCGAAACGGAAACTTCTGGTGGTGATTGAGAGTGATCAAGGAGCACTTACTGCAGAAGAGCGTGAAGCTGCAAGGAAAGAGTGTTTTGAGGCTGCTCAAGCTGGGGAAAATGCGACTGGAAGTAAAGATCAAATGGAGAATGGTGGGGAGGATGAGGATCTAGACGATTCTCTCTCTGACGAGCATTACGGCTATCCAAAATCTGAATCAGATAAGTGGGTATCCTGCATCAGAGTTCTTGATCCAAGGACAGGAAATACGACATGTCTTTTGGAGCTTCAGGAGAATGAGGCTGCATTCAGCATATGCACCGTTAATTTTCATGACAAGGAGTACGGAACCCTTTTAGCTGTTGGCACAGCAAAGGGGCTGCAGTTTACACCCAAAAGGAGTTTAACTGTTGGATTTATTCATATATATAGGTTTCTAGATGATGGAAGGTCTCTTGAACTTCTTCACAAAACTCAGGTTGAGGGTGTTCCTCTTGCTCTATGTCAGTTTCAAGGAAGATTACTTGCAGGAATAGGACCTGTTCTCAGGCTATATGATTTGGGAAAAAGACGATTATTGAGAAAATGTGAGAATAAGTCATTTCCCAGCTCGATTGTCTCTATTCATGCCTACCGTGATCGAATTTATGTAGGTGACATCCAAGAGTCTTTCCATTACTGCAAGTATAGACGGGATGAAAACCAACTTTACATATTTGCTGATGATTCCGTTCCAAGATGGCTTACTGCATCGTACCACATAGATTTTGACACCATGGCAGGTGCAGACAAGTTTGGAAATATCTTTTTTGCGCGGTTGCCACAGGATGTTTCTGATGAGGTAGAAGAAGATCCTACTGGTGGGAAGATCAAGTGGGAGCAGGGAAAGCTGAATGGAGCTCCCAATAAGGTTGAAGAAATTGTACAATTCCATGTAGGGGATGTGATCACAAGCTTGCAAAAGGCTTCTCTTGTACCAGGTGGTGGAGAGTGCATTGTATATGGAACAGTTATGGGATGTGTTGGCGCATTACACGTGTTTACTTCACGAGATGATGTTGATTTCTTCTATCATTTGGAGATGCATATGAGGCAGGACAATCCTCCTTTGTGTGGAAGAGACCACATGGCTTATAGATCTGCCTATTTTCCTGTTAAGGATGTGATTGATGGGGACCTATGTGAGCAATTCCCAACATTGCCGATGGATTTGCAGAGAAAAATTGCTGATGAATTGGACAGGACCCCTGGAGAGATACTAAAGAAACTTGAGGAACTACGAAACAAGATTATTTAACAAATGCTTGTTAGAGAGGGGGAATTCTGCACTTGTGCAATATTTATTAGAGACCTGCAAAATGGAACTCAGAAGGTCATTTACTTTTTCCGCCGGATCATATGAATTTGGATTAATTGAAATTAGGGGTGGGTTCAGTTAGATGCAGTGAGATGAAGATCAATGATTCAAACCTCAAAACACTTTTTTATTTTTGTTTAATTTTAAAAAAACTATCAACTCAAGTCGATATTATATTTATTACCATTGCAACAAGGCTCTTATTCATTTGATGGGTATATCCTAATATTCTTGGCTTAAACTCTTGGAAACCCGACTTCTACTTTTATGTGGCATTTTTAATACATTGACGAGCAGTTGATTTGATGCTTTATAATATACATTATTAGATGTTAAAGTAAAGACATGCTTTGTTTTTCTTGGATGTTCATTGAGTTTGGTATTGTTTTAGCATCTATTTTTTTAATCGCTATTATTTTGTCATTGCAGAAAAATTGTGCTAGCCACAAATATTGCTGAGAGTAGCATCACCATAGATGATGTTGTGTATGTCATAGACTGTGGCAAAGCAAAGGAAACCAGCTATGATGCTCTTAATAAGCTTGCCAGCTTGTTGCCATCATGGATTTCAAAGGCTTCGGCACGTCAGGTATAAAAGTTGTGAAAAAGCGCTTCAGGTATGAACATGCTATGTTTTACTATTACTAACGGGTAGACTATTTCAGAGACGTGGTCGTGCTGGTCGAGTACAACCTGGAGTTTGTTATAGATTGTATCCAAAACTGATACACGATGCTATGCCAGAGTATCAGTTACCTGAAATCCTCCGAACACCTTTGCAAGAGTTGTGCCTGCACATTAAAAGCTTGCAGCTGGGAACTGTGGCACCATTTTTAGGAAAAGCACTTCAGCCGCCAGATTCTCTTGCTGTTCAAAATGCTATAGAACTTCTGAAGACAATTGGGGCATTAGACAATAAGGAGGAGCTTACTCCACTGGGTATATTGTACTGGACATGCGTGTCTTCTCAGGCTATTTTTAGCCTAATCTTGAGATGTTATCTGAGCTAATTTGATCTTTACAGGTCGGCATCTTTGTACTGTACCTTTGGACCCAAATATAGGGAAGATGCTTCTCATGGGTTCTATCTTTCAGTGTCTCAGTCCTGCCTTAACTATTGCTGCTTCTCTTGCTTACCGCAACCCATTTGTCCTACCTATAAACAGAAAAAAAGAAGCTGATGAAGCAAAAAGATCTTTTGCTGGTGACTCTTGCAGGTTAGTTATTGATATGGGTCGATTGTTCATTCAAATTTACTACTTTAACCATGCTTGTGCTTGCTAATTATAAGTATATTTTTTATTCAGTGATCATTTAGCCCTTCTTGAAGCTTTTGAAGGATGGAAGGAGGCAAAAAGTAGGGGGGATGAAAAGGATTTTTGTTGGGAAAATTTCCTATCCCCAGCGACCTTGCGGTTGATTGATGATATGAGAACACAATTTCTCAATTTATTATCTGATATTGGTTTTGTTGACAAGTCAAAGGGTGTCCAAGTAAGCTCTTGCCCCATTTTCTTTTAAAATATTAATTGAAGCACTTTCTCCTATCTTCTCTCCCTATTTAGTGTCTTACTCTTGAATGAACTTAAAATACTTTTTTTTCCCCTATTGACTAATTATATTAGTCTGCGCACTTCTCCCATTTTCTGTTTAACTCCGACAAAAGACAACTGAAGTTTATTCTAAATTGGGAACAAGGATATGGATGTTTATCAATCTTGATGTATATCTCTGCAGGCTTACAACCAATACAGTCATGATTTGGAGATGGTTTGTGCAATTCTTTGTGCTGGTCTCTACCCTAATGTTGTGCAGTGCAAAAGGAGGGGACAGCGGACAGCATTCTACACTAAAGAAGCTGGGAAGGTTGACATTCATCCCTCTTCTGTTAATGCCGGAGTTCATTCCTTCCCTCTGCCCTACTTAGTATATAGTGAAAAAGTGAAAACAACCAGCATCTATATTAGAGACTCTACCAACATTTCAGATTATGCCCTACTTCTATTTGGTGGTAATCTTGACCCTAGCAAAAATGGCGAGGGCATTGAGATGCTTGGGGGTTACCTTCATTTCTCTGCTTCTAAGAGTGTCATCGAGTTGATAAAGGTAATTTCCCTCTTTTTCCAACAAAATCTCTAATGCTTTTCCTTTGTAACTTGTTTCTAAGCCATGCTTACATAAAGCAATCTCATCGTAACTGAATATGCAGAAATTGCGTGGGGAGCTTGACAAGCTTCTAAACAGAAAAATTGAAGAACCAGGTTTTGACATTTCTGATGAAGGAAAAGCAGTGGTTGCTGCTGCTATTGAATTGCTTCATAATCAAGTCATGCAATAATTTCTTTTTCCAGGGCTGACGGTTCTTTGTGCTGCCATTCATTAGCTGTTATAATAAATTAAGTTTGACGATTTTGCTAGCGATATTATTATAATATCTGGAATGTATATGTACAATAGCTATTTTTTTGGGTTAAAAAGGACTTATAGTACTCGACAAGGGAAGGAGGAAGAGGGATAGAAATATCAGAATCATCTCATTAGGGAAACTGAGTATAGCATTGGGCCACATATACCCATTGGTATGATATTTATCTTAGGATGTCATACTTATATTTTACTAGACAGACTATGCTTTTTGATAGACTGATTTTTGTACAAGTTATATTAAGATGCTATAATTTTAATTCATATTTAACTTCTTGCGATTAAGTTACCTAATAGGGGTTCGTTTTGCACTTTTATTTTTACATTTTTAAGTTCTTTTTTCTTAGGAACTTTATTTATTTCTGTGCAGCACAGCTCTTGAAAAAATGTCCAGTAAAAGAAAAATTCTTGAAATTTATTTAAGTAGCACGTGCACAACTTTTAGAATGACAAAACCATTTCCAACTGTATCTTGTTGGCTATGTTTTTTCTTTAACTTCCTTAATTTAAACATTTGTACTCTGTTTGGATTCACTTTGAATGGTTTATCCTAATTTTGGTTCCACAGTTAGAATTAATTCTTGAGGTGTAAAATTGATCAATTTGTTTGGTTACTCTTGAGTAGAATTAAGTTTGTCTTAAGTTAGGATTTCTAGCTTGAGTTTAAATGTGATTTTTTCACAGAAATCTATTGTTCAATTCACTTTAGAAAAATAGTTGCTATCGCAGAACGAGCAAACGCCATTTATCATCCTTTAAAAGTCAAAATGCTAATTCCATCGATATGAATTTGTAAGTGTCTTGACAATTTGAAATCTCATATAAATGAAACTGTTCTCTCAAAGTTATACATCATTCAAATCAGTCTCAAATTGTTGAACCTCAATCAAATCGGTCAAAATGCTCATTTGATCAAGTAGTTTAGTTAGATGTAATGATGTGTCATGTGACACCGTGGTTTCTCTATGTTGATGCCACATCACACGTAGTAATGCTAAATGTAAGTTTCATGCCGGTTAAAAACTTGAGAACAACTTTTAGTTAGATTTTTCTTATCTCATGACCAAACTTCGAATTATTAGAGCCCATTTCCCTGAAAATCAAAAAGTTAATAAAAAAAAACTCAAATTTTTAGAGGTATTGAACTTTCATAGTTGAAATCCTAAAATCAATTAGCATTGATAAGAGAGGCATGAGATAACAAATCATCATTTCTCATTTTAATTAAGTGCTTGATGAGCTTACAAGATATAATAAGTTGATTTTGAAACTTATCACATTTCACCTCTCTACTTAATAAATTTTTTATTCTGGATATGTACTGAGTTAAAATTCAATAGAATAAAAAACTATTTATTTGTTTACCGTTATTAAAAAAAATCTAAGAAAATTTTTGAACTCATGTGACTTATATAATAGAATGATTTAATTACTTATATAATTTTTATGATAAATAAAAATTATTTATTTAATAGGGTCAACCAAATTTTCCCTTTGATTGTAAAAACCCGTCATTCATTCTTTTATGTATTTTCAACTTCAACTCAACACTAACTTATTCCCTCAAAAACTAACCAAAAATGTTGACTACTCATCTCCATAGACCCTCTCTCTATTTTCTCTCCACTTCTGCACCCATTCAACCTCATTTCCACTCTCCTACCTCATCCACAATCTTGCCTTCTCCTCAAAATTTTCTGGAGAATCGTGTAGTCCCAACCTACGAAATTCTGTATACATTCTTGCAATCAGACAAATACATTATTGCTTGTGCAACACAAAATCCAAGTTTACTTTCTGACCATCTTGTGCAACATAACATTATAGTAGTGTTCATTGAGAATGGAGTGATAGACTCAAGCGTCGCAAAGGTTGCTTCGGGCGCAAGGTACTCAACACAACCGACATTCCCGAAGGTGTTGGAAGAATTAAAGGATTCGGGGTTTAATTCTTCACAATCTTTTTTCTCAATAGCATTTCATGCCAAAAGAACGGTAAACAAAAGCAGGTGGAAAGTGAAAGTTGATGACTTTAAGAAATGGGTTTGGTCTGATGAAGATGTTCTACAAGCATATAGAAAGCAGCCTCATTGTATGTTAACATCCGTTCTTAAAATAAATTTAGTGATGAGCTTTTGGGTGGATCAGTTGGGTTGGGATGCTATGGCAATTGCCAAAGTATGCAAAGTGTTTTTGGGGCTAGTTTGGAGAGAAAGATCATACCAAGGGCCTCGATTTTGCAGTATCTTCTGAAGAAAGGTTTGCGAAAAAATAGAAATAAAGTTTAACTTCTCCATTTCTAGTCGGCCATAAAATGTTCCTTGAGAGATATATAAAATGTTTCAAGGAGAGTCTTCTTATCTATTACAGCTTTATGAAGAAAAACTGAATCTTGCACACACCAGGGACTAAATTGGCATGTCATGAAACTTTTTCCAAGTATTTTAGCCTTAATTTGTTATCTTGTTCTGTATTTGATTTGAATATACTTCTTCGTACAGACAGTGATTGTAGCTAGTTTAGCTAATTTGTTTCATTTCCTACTCGGAAAAATGTTGGTTTTGTTATGATTGATAATTTTTCAAAATCATGATGTATATCAGTCGTACTCGTAATAGTTCCTAATAATTTGCCAGTGATACATGTAAAAGTTGAATTCTTCTTGCATGTATGAGCATGGAATACTTTTTTGTGATAGTGTTATTTATTCTTCCATGTTTGTTTAGTCCAATAATCTATGGAATAAGTTAAGCTATACCGGACTAGGTAGCTGATTTTGAACTGATTTTAGGTTCTAGTTGCAATTTTTGTTACTTTGCAAATATAAAGAATGCAATAATGACAAATGCAGCTGTCACAATGTTTGCGGTACAATTGTAAAGAGCTCCAAAATTCCAACAGTAAGGCTGTAATTAGGGTTATCAATATCAATTATTCAAAACATTATGCCTTGGCCTATCCTTACATAGCACTTTACTTTATGTTGCTTGTTATTTTTACATTTTGGCCTATGGATATGGTTGAGTCGGGTTTAAATATCTTGTTCCCACTTCCCAGTGTATTTGGGAAAATATTGGAGTTGACTGCTTTCGGATATTGTCTCATATGTATTCTGGATGCAGTTCATGGTTCTCTTACCAATCTGTGGCCTTCAGTACTAAACCAATAGCTCACCTCCTTATACAAAAAAATCATGTATGATATGTTTCATTTGATTTAAATAAAATAAGATTTGATTCAATTGACATTATTTAAACTACAACCAAGTTATTTGATTTTCTGAACTTATCTTGTGTATTTGTCTTACTATTCCAAATATCAGGATAAACTAATTATTGCAGGTTCACACAAGTAGTTCTTCTGGTGTGAGAAGCATAGGAAGGAAGTATGAATGGAAGTAGGAATATGGGAGCTAATTCAGGCTGTAGGGAATGAAGCTGAAGGTTTCTGTGAGGCGGGCCATATTTCATATGCTGTCAAATTTATCAAGTGAGCAAAGTTGGGTTATAGCAATGACAACATGGAGTATTTGGTGGGCAAGGAATGACATTGTGTGGGAGAGTTTGAGGTTCCAAGAAGAGCTTTAAATGCATTATATTACAAGATTGGAGGGCAGTGCAGCCTCTGATCACAGCAGATCAGGAAACAATATCAGATGGTTAAAACTACCAGGAGGCACGCTACAATGAACATAGATGCGACTCTTTTTCCAACGGAGAACAAGTTTGGTTGCGGCTCATGTTTGAGAGATGGAGGCGAAATGATTCAAGCATGCACAACATGGATTGCAGGAAGCCGAACACCAAGAGAAGCAGAAGCCTACGGAACAATTCTGGAACAATCATCACATTCAGATCGAAATTTATTGGAACTTGTGTTTGAAATCTTGTTTGTTGGGAAGAGGTTGCTGCACTTGAAATCTGAAAAGTTTAATGGTTATGCACGTAAAACTCAAAGCGTATGGAGTTGTCACACTAACCTTTAGGTTCAATTCGCCCCCACCAATAATTGTATATTGGATGCAATAGGAATGACCAGCAAATCCCCTTCAGGATACTATGAGTTCCTTGATGTGTATTGCACAATCATACCAAACATATCTCTTAACAGTATTTTACAGATTTATGGTTCCAACAATTCACTCATGCATTAGAGAATTGATGAATGATTTAGAATAAGAAAATGAGGGAGAATTATGTTGTTAATATAGCAAAATTTGTGTGCCTACTGATGCCCAAAGGTCAAACTTTATAGTGCACCATATGACCCTTCACATGAGAGAAAACACTCATTTGCCAAAGGTTATGATCATATACATCAGATTTTTGACTTGAATCAATGTTATGGTTTATTATTTATCAGTAAATAATAATGTTCCAATGTATATGAATGATTCCCATGAAGAGTTACAACTTTTGAGACCCAAAACAATAAAGAGTTACAACTTTTGGTTCTAAAGTGATTCCATTATTTTGGAAATTACCAACAACTTGCAAGAGAATTCTCCTAATTCCAAATTCAAACTTGCATTAATATGCATGCTCTTATACAATCACACCTGCAAAATTATGCAGGTCTTCTATAAGCTCCAATAAATCCTTTAACAAAAAACCAAACCTAACTTCCCTTATTTTTAACTCATCTAATGCAAGAATAACTCATAAGATTGTATTGTGAAAATTCAATGAAGATGTATATGATTCAATTTAAGATCTGAATCACTATAATTGGTTTTTGATTAACCAATTAAAAATTATGTTTTTAGTGGATGAAAGCAACGAGAGAGAGGAGATTCAATCAATCAACATTAAACAAACTTTGTTTTGAGTTCTTTTATTGATGCAATTGTTCATATTCTAACATATGAATGAAAATAGAATATGATTTATATAAAAAATGTTTCATTTTTTATTTTGATCACATGTATTATGATTTGTAAATTGTGATTTTTATGATTATATATTATTGAAGAGTAATCAATGCTTATTTTTTTCAAATATTTTACATGTATATAAATTTTAATATAAATATTTTATTAACGTATCTTAGCCGTATCGTATCCTAAATTTTAAAATTTCACGTATCCACGTACCCGTATCGTATCGTACCCGCACCCGTACTACGTATTCAGGCTTCATAGATCATAACCAATCATGTGTATCAAACAGATCCTGAATCAAATTTGATCATTTCACAACAAGTACTTATTTAAAGGTAACCGGTGAAAGTCACATGTCAGAAAGATTTTATTCAAAGTTTATAAAGAAGGGAAAAGGCATGAATGGAGGAAGCACTTAAGATGGTGGAGTTGGGTTCGGCTTAAACAACCCTACATTTTTTGTGAGACTAGTATAACACGGAATCATAAGCTTCAAAAGACGAGGTGAAGGTTGATTGTCAACACTTGCCAACATCCTGTCCAAAGCTCGACCAACTGCAAAAAAACGATCTGGTGTAGCACAAACATATGCCAAACCATCGTCATCTGACAGAATTTTCTCAACAATAAATGTTGCAACCTGAAGTGATATACACATTTCATTAGGAGTTATAATTGGTAACTAAATTACAAGTGATTTTGTTCCAAACTTTAAAGTGTAGTTTTTATCAAAATTGTGGTGGTTCATGGTGATTCTATTATTCTTACCGCAAATCTTAAAGTATAACATTTTGGCTCTCCTAAGAGATTAACTACTAACATTTTCTTATAAAAAACCTTAATAGTAAAAAAGTTTGGAATTAGTGTAAAGGATTACAAATTCAACGACGAGAAGAAATATGTTGGAAAAGAGAGATATTTGACATGCAATTTTATTAATCACATACACCCAAAACAAGTGGACCGCCACAAATTAAAGAAGGGAATATCAATCAAGTTCAATTCATGGTGTTTTTTGGGTTTTTTTACGGTGTTTTTTGGTTTTAGTCCTTGTAAGTTTTTTTAATTTAAATTCAGTCTCTTTAAATTCAAAAAATTGTTGTTTTTAGTTTTTGATGTCATACTTGACAAAATAAAATCATGTCATGTGACCCAATAAGTTGATTCAAGTGGACTAAAATCAACAGTTTTAAAATGAGTAGGGACTGAATCCCAAACAAAAAATACTTACAAGGACTAAAATGAAAAAATAATTACAGAGCCTAAAACCATCTTTAAATCTATTATTTTTTTAAAAAATAATTAAACCTACTATATAGCAGTAAATTGGTTAAAAAATAAGAATTGACAAACTCACAGTTTTTGACAATTCTTTGCCAATTTCCATATTGCGTAGGCACAACGGCATTACTTCAGTTGCGAGAAGGAAACCTATCGCTTCCTTAGTCTTAACCTGTGAATATCATGTATCAACAAATAGAAAATTGTTACAATTGACAAAATACAAGCATAAATTATAATACAATAAAACAAAAAATAGAATAATACCTTTACCATGGCAGCAATGACTCCAAGACTGGCAAGTCTTAAATCTTCAAATGGAGCTAACTTACTTGATGTATTAAGGAAGGGATACAAATATACAGGTATGTTAGCTGCATATAATAAGAAAAGGTAAATTTGAATAATGAAAAGACAATATATTTTTCTTCAAATGTTGTCATTTAATAAGGAAAAATGATGGTTAAGATAATGTCAAAGCGTTCCCCTTGTATTTCATTACAAACAATAATTAGCATTTTAGTTTAATTTAAAGGCTTTTATTTACAGACGTTTGTGAAAAATATAAACATTGAATGCAAAAAATACAAGTCGCTAAGAGAATGTATGACAACTTGCAAAATAAATTAGGTAGTATGTCCTATAATCTAATGGAGAGAGAGAGGGAGAGGGAGAGGGAGAGGGAGAGGGAGAGGGAGAGAGGGAGAGAGAGAGAGGGAGAGGGAGAGAGAGAGAGAGAGAGGAGAGAGAGAGAGAGAGAGAGAGAGAGAGAGAGAGAGAGAGAGAGAGAGAGAGAGAGAGAGAGAGAGAGAGAGAGAGAGAGTAAAGGGTGTCGTAAGTTGAGTTTAAATAAGTTCAATTTTTCACATAGAATTTAGTTACCAGACCAACAGCCTACTAGGCAGATGGTATGTCCTATTTTTATACAAAAAAGTCCTTTAATTAGAAAATAAAGAAGGTGTGAGACAAATATTTCAATCAATAATTTATGCATTATATCACATGATAAAAATTTGAGATGGTGGAAATGATATCTAAGGGAGGATTTTACCATTAATTTATGTGGTATATTTATCATAGAGAAATATAAAATCCCAAAGTCAATGTGTAGTCTATGATTGAGCTTGTTTGCTTGATTTTTGCCCCTTCCATTTTCTGATATTACTGCTTTCAAAGTAATCTTTCCCATTCTAGAAACTATAAATTCCAATAAGTTTCTTCCAAAGATTAGATTAGTAGTAAATTAACTACTAACATTTGGCTATAAAAATTCACATCAAGTTGTTAGTATCTTCATGGCATTCTTGCAATGTAAGTTGTAGTTCTAACACTATCAAATTGAATGATGTGAAATTGATAAGTTAAGAGTAGTTAAGATGAATAAACAAATTGAGATTACCTTTCATGAATGACAACTTTGTGTTGGGGTGGGAAGCCACACACTGAAACAAAATCATGGGAGAAAGATATTAATTTTTCGTATATGAAGAAAATAAAAACAACAGAGAAAAAATTATAATATTTATGTATTGACACTTTAAACAAGATACAAAATTTGTTAGAACGAACTCATCTGACCTGAAGTAGAGCAAGAGTATTGCATATTCGAGTTGATTGTGCTGGAAGTAAGATTTTCTGATGAAAGAGTAGGATATATTGTAATTATTTCCTGAAAGAAAATTAAAATTTCACTTCAAAAGAGAGAGAAAAAAATTAAGAAGACATGAAAATATTACAAACAATGGAAGAAGTTTCTTAGAAATTCTACTGCAAAAAAGTCAACAAGTAAATAATATATAATGAAAGTCACTAGCATACCTGTAAAAATATTGCAATAGTACCAACTGAATTCCACAATAATGGTGCAAGATCTTGAAACAAATCTGTCATCTGAAATATAAAAAACCAAGAAAAATAGAAATCTATATGTTAACTATAATATATGAGTAAGCATTGCCAAGTACTAACAAGATTGTAACATATAAAACTCTAAAATCAAAGAAAAGCTTGTTATACACAACAGTAACCAAAGTAATTTAAAAATTAATTTGATTCAATCAGCAACCACTGCAATCAATTTCACTGTTATTGAATGTGGGTCTGATTTTGTCATGTTTGTTATTCTAATTTCATATTTCACTGTTCATTTCTTTTTCCTCATATTCACTATCACACTCTTAATTTGCTTTCTACTTTAACTACATGTATTTCTTCAACCATGTTTCATCCTGATAAAATCATGGAGTGTGATACAAAATTTTCTCATGAAATAAAGAATGATGTAATAGCTATCCAAAGCTAGTTAATACAAGAATTTAACGTATATAAGAATATTTTATTTTTATATTCACATATAATTAACAAGATTAACATAAACGAATATTAGTACAAAACTTCAAATGATATATATATATATATATGAAAAAATAAAATATAAAAAACCCTAATTAAAATTTTCATTGTTCTCAAGATACACAAAACAATATAGCTTTTTGACTCAATTGGGATCAAAACCGCATCCTAATTCTTACAAAATACCAAAAAATGATGTTAACATTAGAACCAAATATGGTTGAATTGAGAAAAAAAAAAAATGTAAATGGGGCTAGTCTCCTAACATGGTGTAACATAGTTTGAATCTTCCATCGAGAGTATTCACATTTAATATAGTGTGTGTCAACTTATCAAGAAGTTGTATGGGATTGGAGCTTAGTTGCGAGTTCATTGAAAAACAATAAAAATAGACCCCATGAATTGAAAGATGTATTGGTACAAACCTTGGAGAGCAAATGAAGAGCATTTTCTCGTAGATCAGGGTTGCTTAGTTCAATAACAAGACGCTCAGCGTACAACATCTTGTTGCCAACTGTGCTGGAGGCAGATGCAATGCGAAGAAATTCATTATTCTTCAAGGAGGGTGATTGAGGGGGGAAATTCGCCATTGATAGATGGGAATTATTTGATGCTTGTTCGAATTTATCACTTGAATTTGGATTTGAGTTTTATTTATCTACGCGATGACGTAATAATGTAAATGAGAAAATGGTGAGCGGGCAAGTGTGTCAGTATGAAATGATAATTCAACACTTGTTTTACATGCCAGTGGGACTATCCATTGACTATAGGCTATGAGGACAAGGGAGCGTCTATGTAGGGCCACATAAAGAGAGTTGAAATTCGAGCAACTAGCATTGGAAATTGTAGCGACCCCAACTCTTTTATTGTTTTTTATATATTTAAAGTATAGTTATACTAGTACAATAGTCAAATAGACTTCCCTCCTAAATCAATACTCCCTCCATTTCAAAATACATGTCCATTTTAAAGAAATTTTTTGTTTCAAAATACATGTCCATTTGATAGTTTAAGGATACATTTTGTCTATTTTACCCTTGCCTACCAATTAATTGGATTCTAGATTTTCTCCACAATAATTATTTTATACTAATAAATGTTGACCCAATTTTAAGTGGATTTACTCTGCACTCTCCCAAGAAATGACTATTGGACTCTCCCAAGAAATGACCAAGGGTGTTTAAATGATGGACTAATTTGTTTAATTAATTTTTGTATTGGTATTGGGAGTAATTATGAGATGGGGTAAATAAATGTAAAATGGAGGAAATCAAAACAAGGGTATAATAGGAACTTTTGTGTCAAACTAGCTTGTCCTTGGTTACTACAATTTCTCTAAAATGGACATGTATTTTTGAAACGGAGGTAGTATTGTTTTTCATAATTATAATTTTATGGAAATACAATACAAAATATCAATTGATTAACATAATATATTTTTTTGGCTTAAATGAACTGTTGATGCCCCTATTTTACCAGAAATATAATTTTAGTCCCCCCACTTCAAAATTCAGGTTTTGGTCCCTAGTTTCTCGTATTGTTGCGACTTTAGTCCCAACTCAAATATTTTGCCCTAAAAATGGTGAATTTTAGCCCAACCAGTAGTGATTCTTTGTATTTTCTCTTCAAATTCAAAATTGGAGTAAGAAATTTCCACTTTTGGTGAGCCAAAATTCACCTTTTTTTTGGCTAAAAATATGGGTTCTTGCCAAAATTGCAACAATATGTACAATTGGGAGATCAAAATTCGGATTTTGAAATGGGGGGATTGGAGTTTCGTTTCAAGTAAAGGAAATAGAAAATTCATTTAAGACTTTTTTTTGTTGCACTTTCTTTTTAATCATAAGCAATAATATCTTCCTATTTTGTTGCATATTAGTAATCACTTTATCTCTTGTAACAACAATGTTTTTACCACCAAAATTAAATGCCTTTTGAATGCTTCCATAGCTCCATTGATTCTGTAACCGAACATGCTTCTATTCCCCCTCTCTTTACGACCAACACTGTCGTCGTCATGCTGCCTCTGGCGACTATTGATGACAGATCATCTTACGTTATTCTTAGCATGTTTTTTAGTCATTTTTTATTTAGTTTTAATCCAAAATAGAGGAACATTATTAGAACAATTGCCTCTGGTTTTTAGGACATTTTGTAGTGTTTTCTATTTGAGTCATATAATTGAAGTTTTTCTCTAAACACAACAATTCTAGGGTGTTTTGATGTAATTCAAGAAGAAACCATGCAAATTGGCAAAACAAATATCTTGAAGATGTGTTAAGATCTTGGGAAGACCATGAATGAAGATTCAAGAGGCCTCCGATGACATTACAAAGTGAGAAATTATGTTCCCAAGTCCCAAGACATCTTATATGAAAGAAAACACCTAAAAGACGAAGAAACAGTCGATCACGCGCAAGAAAACAACACCTATGCACCTAGGGCATGAGCCATGCTCCTGGGGCATGCTGGGCGCGAGTCAAAACTGTTTTTTTCCACTTTTTAAGTGGTAAAGCCGAATTTTTCAGCCCAAATCCAGGTATCAATATGTTAGATACCAGTAACTTGATTTGTGAAATAGTCTCTCCATTAAAAAAAGCATGATTTTACCGCCGAATGGTTTGTTTCGAATGAACAATAAATTGAGGAATTGTCCATACGTAAAATCATAATTATATGACCTTTCCACATAAAAAGAGAATCTTTTGTTACAATCGAAACCGAAGTTATATTGATTATCTACTAACAATATATAAAATCGAAGTCCATCAAAATTTCATAATCGTTCTTATTAAAACTCATGATCTCCTTAATTTTATGTGCATAATGGTCATTTTGCAAAATTTAATTTATTTGTTTTTTAAAAAATAAATTACGGATAATGATCATCAAAAGTTTAACCAATTTCTACAGATAACTACAGAACTAATTTATTTGTTTTTTAAAAAATTAATTACGGATAATGGTCATATCTACTAACAACATATCTACTCGCAATATATAAAAATCGAAGTCCAGTAAATTTTCATAATCGTCCTTATTGGAACTCATGATCTCCTTAATTTTATGTGCATAATGATCATTTTGTAAAATTTAATTTATTTGTTTTTTAAAAAATCTAATTACAGATAATGGTCATATCTACTAACAATATATCTACTCGCAATATATAAAAATCGAAGTCCAGTAAATTTTCATAACCGTCCTTATTGAAACTCATGATCTCCTTAATTTTATGTGCATAATGATCATTTTGTAAAATTTAATTTATTTATTTTTTAAAAAAACTAATTACGGATAATGGTCATATCTACTAACAATATATAAAAATCGAACTCCGTCAAAATTTCATAATTGTCCTTATTAAAACTCATAATCTCCTTAATTTTATAATCGTCTAGCAAACATTGAGTGATGTTTTGGTTATAAAATAAAAATTTATTTAATAGAAACACTACATTGATGTTTATATATTGAAAATAATCATGAGTTTCCAATAGTTTATCATATCGACTTTCTCATATATGTATATAAAATTTGTTTATGCAGATATAAGTACAAAAAATCTGCAACGGGTGCAGTGCAAACATTGAACACTCTTTTGCATATAAAATAAAAAGTTATTTAATAGAAACACTACATTCATTTTGATTTTGAAAATAGTCATGAGTTTTCAAAATTTTATCATATCAACTTTCTCATATATGCATATAAAAATTTGTTTATGCATATATAAGTACATAAAATAAAATCTGCAACCGGTGCAGTGCAAATTCTGAACAATGTTTTTCTTATAAAATAAAAATTTAATTAATAGAAACACTACATTAATGTTGATATTTTGAAAATAGTCACGAGTTTTCAAAATTTTATCATATCGACTATCACACATCGATGTATAAAAATTTTCTTCTGCATTTATAAACATATAAAATCATCAATGAGTATGGTTTAAATATAAAATAAAAATTAATTTAATGGACACACTACATTAATGTTGATATTTTAAAAATAGTCACGAGTTTACAAAATTTTATCATATCGATTTTCTCATATATGTATATAAAAACTTGTTTATGCAGATATAAATACAAAAAATCTGTAATGGATGTGATGTAAACATTGAACACTATTTTACATATAAAATAAAAAGTTATTTAATAGAAACATTACACCAATACACATAATTTTTATTTAATATTTATAAACACGATATTAACAATTTATTATTTTTTTATAAAATTATAGTGTTTTGCACGGGCACGAGTATTAAAGAATGGAAGGAAGTCCATTTGCTTTATAAAAAGAGGATATCAATAAACTTCTACAAAATGGTTTCACGTGACGTGGTGGGATATCATATCATTGAGAAATAGTACTAGTAGGAGTCCATGTTATAAAAAAAAAAAGATTTCGTGCGCTTCTTTCTTTCTAGCATGGAGTTCAGAACTCGTGATTACCGAACTGAGAAGGAATCTCACGCGCTTCCTCGTCTACGCGCCGATGTTCATCCCCTCTCTCCTCCACCTCCACTCCTCCCACAGGTTCATATCGCAATTTCATTTCATTTCGTTGACTTAGGATTTTAGTTCTATCAACCTAAAGTAACCAAATACATGAGAAATGTTTATTTATTCAATGTTCTTGTGCCGAGTTATAGACAAAGTGGCAAACACCACCTTAAACTCAAAGCCACCCAGGTGAAGTCAGGGCAAAACCCTGAAGATATTGAAAATTTATGTAGTAGAACAACTTGGTGTTGTGATTTTTTTAGGTTGATTGCACTTGTCAGTTCAGTTGTGACAAACTGACAATTTTCAATTATCTGTTGATATTCTCTGTTTAGGTTAACGTTGCTGTGGATGGTGGGAATTCTGATTTCTTTGATCCACTTAGAGGAGGAATTGATAATGATACAAAGGCTGCCCCTCCGGATCCTGGCAACTCGAGTGAAGTTGCTGGTGATCCGCCAATGAAGGAGTGGACCTCTTTCAGGAGACTACTAATGCAGAGGTTTCCTGTCTCAAAAATGGTCTCACTTTCTTCAGTAAGTTTCACTGTATTTCCTTTTTCTGGTTCATATACAATCTTAAAGAAGGTGCTACATATAAATAAATGGTGGTATTTGGGGATGGCTGAGGATAAATGTAGTATTTGTCATGCAAGGGAAGCATTCTTACTTGCCTGTATTGGTAGATTGAAATGAATTTTGATACTACTAGTGAGTTAGGGTCATCCGCTGTGTATTAGGGCTGGATATTTTTCCGGTACACAAATATAGAGCTGTCTGATATTGTTCATTGGTTGCCATCTGAGAAAAATACTGTTTCATTGGCTACAATAATGGATATTAATTATCAAATATTTTTAAGGAAGAGGTTTACCTATCATTAGTAGACTTGCAAATGTTGTTATTACTGGTTGTGCAAAAAGTAAATTCATATTAAGTATACTTTATGCAGTCCCTTAGAGGTATTTTTGAATTTCATATTGCTAAATTTACTCTTCAGCTATTTATCTATTGTCTGAAAAACATGGTCCTCAGCCCCCACCCACCAAACAAAAAGTTTCCATGGTAAAGAAAATGGTCCGGTATGGCCATTATCGTGCTTCCCCTTTTTGAATGTTTTGTATATGCTCGGTAACACTCCCCTTGTGACTAGCTGTTTACCTGATGCTCTGTTATAAAATTTTACAATTATTGAATATTATTATGAAGGGCAAGATATAGCTGTTAGTTACTATAAATATATGTTGTACAAATTACCTTTGATATTCTTATAGACTAGATCTTAACGTAAGCACTTGTAAATAATCCATTGTATTCTAAAACAAATTTCGATCCTTTATCTATAATCCTTCAGTTTCTATTTTAATTAACTAATTATTTATTTTTCAAATTACAGATGCCCGATGTTTTAATGAGAAGTGGAAAATGTATGCCATATTGCCAATATCTTTTACATTGATTTTTAATGTTTTATTCTTTATTTAATGTCATTTAGTTATGTGACGTTCCAATTTTCAGCACATGACAAATCTTCAACAAGTATGCACCTGGAGGAACTAGATGATCCACAAAAATTTGCAGATGAGGGTGTCAAGGTGATTACTTGGCAGGATTATGTTTCTCGACTACACGAGCTCAAAGATGAAATTACCCGGTCTTGGCTTGCTGATGACCGTGTAACATCCTTAAAGTTATCTATAAAGGTGACCTTTGATGTATTTAATAAGTTAAATCACCTCTTTTGTTTTTTGAAATCACGAAGAAAGATAAACGTATTTGTTTTCTAGTTGTTCTATTTAGCTAGAATATATTTTATGTATGATACTCATTTAATTGATTAACTCGAAGGTTTTATCTAGTAGGTTGTTTGCTATTTGGTCCTTTTATATGGCATTTTACTAAATCTTTTTAGATGCTCGGATAGCAGTTAGGAAAATCTGAGATGCCTCTTTTACTGTTAATATGTGTTGGATAAGTCTCACACCGTCTAGAGATATGACACAAATAGTGCTTATAAATAAGGCTTAGGCAGTCCTCACTTTACAGTCCAGTTTTGTGAGGTTGAGTTGGGCTCTAAGCCCAAATCTAAGACTACATCAGAGCCTATTCTAAAACAAGTTCGTTGTTGGGCACTTGTGTTTTTCCCTTGCTCTAGGCGCAAGGGGGTGTGTTGGAAAAGTCTTAGACTGCCTAGTGATATGACTTAAGTAGTGTTTGTCACCCTTGGGTCAGCTTCCCGGTCAATTGAAATCAAGTCCCAAAGGGTTGACTCATATAAACCCATATTATGAATAAATTCATGAGATCAGATAAAACTCATTATAATATTCAATGTATAAAATTCTGGTGCATAGACATTATGCAATATGTTATTTTTATATGTGTATATGTATATTCATATATTTTTTTTCATTTTATTTAGTGTACCTGTATCCTAAAGTGTGCAAAATTTGTAGTACCCTGTTTTCAGTTGTATAATAGGATACAGAAAATATTCATTTCAGTGTCTATTCAACACCATCTTGTTTTTCTGTATTTCATATACATGCATTGTAGTTCTTTGACCTTATCTAGAAATCCTAGGTTAGAGATCCTTCTTTGTGTAACCTCTCAGGTTAGGATAGTTCTTGTTACTTGTTTATATGTTTCTGCGCGTGGTTTCTCATGTTTCAGATAATATAGGGATGGAAGAGCCCTTTCTAAACTGATATGACATTTTTATATTTTCTTTTCCTTTGTGCTTTATTCACACTCAGTAATATTTTTGTTTTACAGAGTGCAGACATGTTTTTTACAATATTTTTGATTTAATAGAAGTGGCTTTCCAGTTAAGTAACTCATTCTACTAACTTGAGAGTGAGGGAAATAATGATTTCTTTTTGTTTCTGATCTCAATTGTAATGCTAATGGTTGACTATGCACATCTGAAAATGATTATTTATTTGCAGGTTGCTAAGCTTTTGGTGGATACTTCAGTATCTGAGTTTTATCCCACTCTATTTGTCCTTGTCACAGATATCATGGACATGATTGGGGACCTGGTTTGGAAACGCATAAAGCAGAAAGCAGAATTTACTGAAGATGGAACTTTACTCTGCAACTTGGCAGGTACTTTGTCAATTTGACTTGTTTACACACATAGCTTGTAGTAATGTAATTCAGTCAGAACAAACATATGGCTTGTCTGCAGCGTGCTAATGATTTTTCAACTTAACATTTTTTAATGCTAATGTTTTGAAGAATTGATATTTTGTCTTTTGACATATTAACGGATGTTAATTCCCTCAAACTGTACTCTGTTTACAACTGGGTCATTTGGTTCCTAACTTTTAATTAATAATAAGGCCAAATGCATCTTGGTGTCCTTTAAGTTTTAATTTTGTATCGGATTAGTCCTTTTTGTTTTTTTTAGTTTCAAATTGGTCCTTTATGTCAGTAAAAGTGAGCACCTATTCCTTTAAGTCATAAAATATATGCCTCATTACCCTCTTTCCATCAATCTCAGTTAAAAAGTGTTTATGTGAATGTTTATTGCTAGTTCAAATTCACCTCTCTCAAAACTAGGGTTCATAGGTGTATTATTCAGTCTTGGTTTGAAACAAAATCGACCGATTACTTTGTTGATGAAATATTTATCTGTAAAATTAGGATTGAATTGGGAAACAATAAAATGAAATTGTATGTAAGTAGTCATGTTTGGTGTCATAAACACTTTTTGGACCTTCCATCTCAATGTTAAATGGTCATGTAAGCACTTTTTTTACAAAGTTGGATGAAAAAAGGGAACAATTTGATACAAAAAAAAGGACTAACTTGTTCACTTTTATAGACATAAAGGACCAATTTGAAACTACAAAAATTCAAAGGACTGATCCAGTGCAAACATTAAACTTAAAGACCCCAGGATGCATTCTGCCTAATAATAATGTATATCCAGAGTGCATTTCTAATATTTACTAGCCATTGAATTTTTTTTGTAAGTTCACAGCTGGCTGCCTATTGAATATCTCACTTCAGTAGGTCATGGAGAACTCAGAAGAAAATCAAACAATTGTGGCAAAGGGATTTATAATAGTTTTAGTTTGAGGGATTGCTGACTTAAGGCTATAAGGGCAATGCGTCATTGTATTATGATAGTTTAGATTTTAATGAGAAATTGGTGAAATTTGAAAGATAATTTATGGTTGGTTTGTGATTTGTCGATGTATTTGCTTTAGGAGAGCTGGAAAGGAAAATCTGAGAAGTTCTATTTGTTATGAACCAAATAGGATGCACCGGTCATGAAGCATGCTACACAATTGTTTTACATTTTCAAAATCACAATGGTATAAAAACAAATCATTGGTTCAGTGGTTAAAAATTTGGGATCAATTGTTTGAATGACGAAAATCAATATGTGAAGTTTTGTTTGAAAAAAATTTGTACTATTTATCATTGTCTGGAAAACTTATATAAATAGTTATTCTGAACTTTTTTTCCTTCTTTTTCCTAATATGCATTTGCCTGAAAAGCAATTATAAACTAAAAACTGTTTTGATATCAAATAGCACCTTGTCTTGCAGTTTCCATCCAAATACCAGGACAAGTTGTGAACCTGATTCATTTTTTCTTTTCAAAAGTACAATAATAAGATAATACAAATATTGTGAATTATTGTGAAACAAAACTGACCGTTACATTGTGTGGTAACAAATGTTTGATATATCATGATGATAACATAACACCTAATATATCATTAAGTAATAAAAAATAACAAAATAGTGATTTTTAATACCTATAAATGTGGAAGGCTTGTAAGTGTATGTTTGGATACACATTTAGCATTGATTTCTCGCGTCCCAACACAACTCTGCTGTGATTTTCTAAAGCTAAAATTCCTAGCTTCTTAGTTTTCGTGTGTTTGGAATTGTTTGGATGTAGAAACAAACAGGCTTCAAATTTATTCATATAGGAAAAGTTTAAGTTGTATGTTAAAAAAGCATACAATATTCCATACATCTTAAACATTTAATGCTGGTTTATTGCCTATTGCTATTCATGGATGGTCAGGTTCCCGGTCAATTGCTTTGAATTTCTTTATTTAAGTGAAGACACACCCAACTATGTTTTAGCTGGTTCAAAAAGACTGATGTCAGCATGGTGCTTAGTCAAACTAACCAGAATGAAATTAGTAATATCAATTTGGACCATGTCTAATGTTATATTTTCAAAATATTATGATACATGGAGTTTCTTTTGATAAAATGTGTGTAGTAGTTATTTGTTTTTAAAATGCCATTGCTTACTAAAAATAGAATTCTCAATGGTGCATGGGGACTAAAATGGGCATCATTATTATGATAAACAAATGCAATAGTTCCATTATTATTAAGACACAAACATGATAATGTATATGAAATAGAGTATGTATACATGTATATTTTTAAAGCTAAAATAAAATTGATCTCTGTGACTGTTCCGCCTTTCCCACGTCCCTATGTAATTATTGTCGGTGGCAAGTACTCTGAGGGTAGGGACTATCCAAAAACAAGGATATACCAAAAATACAAATACATTGGTATCAGATACAAATGCTATTAGGATAACCAACCATTTTTGGATATCCATGCATCATAGAGGAGTGCAAATGTGATATATGATTTGTGGAAATAGAGTTTGGGATATTTCTTATTTGGGATGAATTAACCAATTGACAATATCTCCTAACTCAAATGAAGGCCCTTGCTATCTCAAACATAACAAGTCACCAAATATGTTTCCATCTGCATCACATACAAGCTGATTGTCTGCAGGAGATAGTTGGTCTAGGTTTAAAAGTGGCACTTTAATTTTTCTTAAATATTTTATTTGAATTGCGTAGAAAACTTTGAAGCAAGCAATATTTGTGCCGATGCCAAAGAAACTTGCTATAACTGGTTCAGCAAAATTGGTGCTGTGCAAGATCTTCTTCCACGCATGTGAGTTCCCTCTCCCTCCCTCTATTTAACTTATTGTTGCAAGTTTTTTTGATGAATTCTGTTTATGTTGGTTTCAGACTTTATGATGCCATGTTCACATCTATTTTCTTCATATTATATTCACAATTAGAATTTTTATTTTTTTTGTTGGTACATCACAATTAGAATTTCTATCAATTCAGTTTTAAAAGACTGTTCATAGCCACGCTCTTACAAAAATCATAGCCATCTAAATTGCTGCAATCTTAAAGCTAAAATCAAATCGAATAAATACCCATTCTTCTTTGCTGGTGAAGCCCAGCTTTGTTATATATAAAAACAATTTGTGGGTCCATGCTAACTGCTTATGCTTTTGGGATAATCTGGTTCTTGATATGCTAGCAAAGCCTCTTTGACCTAGTTCTTTGACATTTGACTATTGCTTTATTGTTTATGTGTTAAGAGTCACATACTGGATGAGATATACTCTAAAAAAGTGTCTATAAGTAGGAGACTTCCGTCACCTTACAAGGATGAGTTATAGTGTAACAGAAAATAAATAGTTAATTAGTTTATTTTAAACACTAGTTTTATTTTATGTCAGTTTACTATCTTATCCCTCATGGTTGTATTTAAGCTTGCCTTTGTGGCTCATATGGAAGGAATCAAACATTCAACTATCTTCTTCTATCTAAAACTCTTACTCTCAAATATTCATCAACAATTTCTCCTTTGTATCGGATTCTATTCTAAATCATTAGAATCCCTACACTAGAGACTTAGATTTTATTGGTTCGTCCCTATAATCTATTTTCCCGTCTCATATAGCCAATCAAAACTAAGATGGTATTAGAGCCTGAAGTGGATGGAAGAGCGTGGGAATAGAGAAGTGTAACTGAATCGACAGCTGGCAATCAAGGTTTGGATGTAAGAGGTGCATATCATGATTGGAGGCGAGGAGAGAGAAGGAATATATGGAGAGAGGAATGACCTAGGAAAGAATTTGAAAGGAGTCACGGATATGGTAGAGCTGAGAATTGGGGTCTATTAGATTTAGAGAACTAGAGAGAGAGAGAGAATAACAAATTTCATCTCAATTCTGTTATGATTTCATTCAATTGGAAAATCTGTTACAGACAGCTTTATATAGGCAGCTGGATGAATACCTGCTATAGCAGGTTAACCTATCTCTAACTGACACATGTCAGTTACATAACAGTACAGATACAGCTGGCTTATACAAGCCTTAGACTACTTACAAGTGAAACAAAGCTTATTCTAACAGATACACTTATACACCCCCCTCAAACTCAATGTGGGGCTTCAGCAACATTGAGTTTGGAGCGCATAAAAAGGAACTTAGTTGTAGAGAGAGGCTTGGTGAGAATGTCAGCCCACTGATCTGTTCCAGGAATATGAACCACAGATAGTTGCTTGGCCAGAACCCTTTCTCTAACAAAGAAGAGGTCAATTTCCATATGTTTGGTCCTGGAGTGTAAAATAGGATTGTGAGCCAGTAAAACTGCTGATTGATTGTCACAAAGAACAACAGGAGAGGAGTAAGGGACAGTGAGTTCTTTCAACAACGTCTGAACCCAAAGAATATCAGCAGTAGCCTGAGTTAAGGCCCTGTACTCTGCTTCTGTGCTAGATCTGGCTACAACTGGTTGCTTTCTGGACCACCAGGAAATGAGATTAGGACCAAAGAATATGGCTGCTCCAGAAGTTGATCTTCTATCATCAGGGTCTGCTGCCCAGTCAGCATCACAAAACACTTGAAGAGAAAGGGGCTTGTGAGTAGGAGCAGGATGCAACTTCAGGCCATAGTGTAGAGTGCCTTTGAGGTACCTGAGAATTCTTTTGACAGCAACCCAATGAGATTCAAGGGGATGAGACATAAACTGACAAACTTTGTTGACAGAGTATGCAATTTCAGGCCTGGTAATAGTGGCATATTGAAGAGAGCCAACAACAGATCTGTAGAGGGATGTATCATGGAACTGATCTGAACCCTGTTTAGACAGTTTGCAGCTGGATATCATGGGAGTGGTAATGGAATTACAGTCAAGCATATTGGTTTTGGAGAGGAGATCCCTAATGTACTTGCTCTGAGTGAGCAGCAAGGTGTTGTCAGAGAGATGCTTGACTTCTATGCCAAGAAAGTAGTCTAAAGTACCAAGATGTTTCAGACTAAAGACTGAATTCAGTTTGGTAACCAGAGAAGTAACAAGAGAGGCAGAACTCCCAGTGATAATAATATCATCCACATACACAAGGAGATAGACCACTTGCTTTTGCTTGGTGTATGTGAACAAGGAGGGATCACATTTGCTGGCATGAAACCCAAACTGAATCAGAGTTGTTGTCAACCGGTCAAACCACTGCCTAGGTGCTTGTTTAAGACCATACAAGGCCTTGTGAAGCTTGCAAACTAGGTGAGGGTCACCACTTTCAAAACCCTGAGGTTGCTGCATATACACTTCCTCCTCAAGGATACCATTTAAGAAGGCATTGTTGACATCCAGCTGTTGGAGAGGCCACTTGTATGACAGAGCAAGAGTGAGAATTAATCTGATAGTAACAGGCTTAACAACAGGAGAGAAAGTCTCAGTAAAATCAAAGCCTTGAAGCTGGTGGAAGCCTTTGGCAACTAAACGTGCCTTGTATCTATTAACAGTGCCATCAGAATTTTCTTTTACTCTAAATACCCATTTACAGCCAATAGCTTGCCTATTAGGTGGCAGAGGAACAAGTGACCAGGTATTATTTTTCTGAAGAGCATGAAACTCTTCCTGCATAGCAGCATTCCATTGGGGATCTGCCAGAGCTTGTTTAACATTCTTAGGTTCTGTGTGTGTGAGGAAAAGAGTGGGATGAATACGAGGTAGAACAATACCAGATTTGGAGCGTGTTTGCATGGGATGAGTGTTAACAGGGAGAGTGGTGATAGGGGGAGGAGAAGAAGGTATCACAGAACCAGACTGAGAGGAATCAGACTGCTGGGAACAGGCAGCAGAAGATAAGGTGACAGGGTCAGGGGAAGACTCAGTAGGTGAGGAGGTATTAGGTTGAGATGATGGAGATGGGGTGAGAACAGTTGGAGTGGACAGTGAAGAGTTGACAGTGAGATTATTAAGAGGAAGAGAGGATAAGGAGACATCTCTAACAGGTTTGAGAGGGTCATAGGAAACAGTAGTAAACAGATCATGATAAGGAAACTTGGATTCATTAAAAAGAACATCCTTAGAAATGAAGATACGACCACTTGGAGACAAGCATTTGTAACCCTTATGAGAGGAGGAATAACCCAGAAAAACACACTCATGGGATCTGAAGTCAAACTTGTGGGCATTGTAAGGTCTGAATAAGGGAAAACAGGCACAACCAAAGACCTTTAAAAAATTGTAGTCAGGTGGTTGGTGATATAAAACTTGATATGGAATCTGGAATTGAAGAGAGGCTGTGGGAAGTCTATTTATAAGAAAAACAGAAGTAAGGAAAGCATGATCCCAATATGTTAAGGGAAGAGAGGCTTGAGTGAGTAAAGTGAGACCAAGATCAACTATATGTCTATGTTTTCTCTCAACAACACCATTTTGGTGATGAGTGTGAGGACAAATAAGTCTATGAGTGATCCCTAGAGTGGTAAGGTATTGAGTGAAGGGTCTGAACTCCCCTCCCCAATCAGTTTGCAAAGCCTTAAGGGAGTGTCCTAATTGAAGTTCAGCCATGGCTTTGAACTGTTTAAAGATGGTAAAGGCATCAGACTTGGCTTTTAAGAGGTAAATCCAGGTGAACCTAGAGAAAGCATCAACAAAAGTGATATAGTAATTATAGCCAAGGGATGAAACTGTTGGTGAGGGACCCCAAAGATCACTAAAGACAAGCTGAAGAGGATTAGTGTAAACTGTGTCAGAAGCTGGGGAATGCAATCTGTGAGCTTTACCCATACAACAAGCAGTGCAAAAAGTAGAAACATCTTTGTCTTTATTAATAATGGGTATTTTACAATGCTGTAAAGCAAGCTTTAGTGTGTGAGTATTAGGATGGCCTAATCTTAAGTGCCACAAGTATTGTGAACTAGAAGATGAACTATTACATGTACTAGAACTAGTATTAAGAGTACAAACAGATGCAGTATTTGAAGAAGGTAAAGACAATGAAGACTTAGCAGACTGAAGAGAGACACTTGGGAAGGTATAGAGACCATCTGGACCAACTTGACCATGAAGAAGCACCTCTTTAGTCGCCTGAGATTTAACAAGACAATGGTCAGAATGAAACTCAAAAAAGACAGAATTATCTTTTGCAAACTGACTAACACTAATGAGGTTTTTGGTGATGGAGGGAACATGCAACAGGTTATTTAGTGTAAGTGTGATTTGTGGTTTAAGAGGTGAGGGAAACACACTAGAACCAGAAGAATGGATATCCAAACCTTGGCCATTCCCAATGAAAATTTGCTCAGGTCCATCAAAAGAGAAGGAGTCTTGGATATTCTTAGCATCTCCAGTCACATGAAAAGATGCACCAGAATCAGGAAACCAAGCAGTGGAAGCAGTAGAAGAACCACTGGTAGATGGAGCATTGGTGATCATAGCACTAGGTTGAGTAAACTGAACTGCAGGTTGTCTCTGTTGAGGTGGGGGACGCATCCATTGCTGCAGGGGATTGAAACCAGCAAACTGTGCACCAAAGCCAGGAGGAGAAGCACCATAACCAGCATAATTGAGTCCATAACCTGACATCCCAGAGTTAAAAACATGAGCAGGGTCACCAGAAGTGGACACAAAACCCTGGAAATTAGAAGGAATTGGTGCTTGAAACTGCTGATTGAATCTATTCCAACAAGTAGAAGCAAGATGTCCAAATTTGAAACAGACTTGGCACTGAACATTGGAAAAAACGTCCCCCTCTACCACGTCCTCTGCCAGTACGTCCTCCTCTACCACGAAAAGAGCCAAAATTAGGAGTGAAATTGGAGGAATCAGGACCTACAGTGTTGTTAACAGAGGATGAAGGCACAGGTGAAGCATTTGGAGACGGAGAATCAGAGGATGAAGTATGAGTCAGATTCAAAGAGGCAGCATCATCAACAGTTTTCTTCTTGAACTTATCAAGACGAGTCTCATGAGCAATCAACAGAGATTCAACTTCATCAATGTCAATAATCTCAAATTTACTCTCAACAACAGAGATAACTGGACTATATTCCTGTGGTAAACCTTCTAAAATCACATCCAGATGCTGATTAACAGGAATAGGATCACCAATAGAAGCAAGATTATCAACAAGATTGCGAATGCGAAGGAGATACTCCTGTACCGTACGATTATCAAGAGAAGTGGAACGCAATTCAACACGTAACTGTCTGGCCTTGGCACGCATCTGTTTGTGAAAGTAGGTCACAAGCTTTTCCCAGAGTTCAGACGCATGCGAACAACCAACGACACGCGCAAGAATCTCACTGGACAGAGTAGATTGAAGCCAGGACAGAAGCATCTGATCCTTGAGACGCCATTGACGGAACTCAGGATTGAGAGATCCAGAGGCGCGATCTTGCGCAGTGAGAAAACGCGGTGGAACGATCGGCGCAACAAGAAAATCATCAAGATTGTGCGCGTTGATGTACGGTTCCACCTGTTGTCGCCAGACGAGAAAGTTCTTCTCATTGAGCTTCTCAGAAATTTTCAGGGAGAAGACGAAGTTAGATCGTTGCGAAGCGTCGTCGTCAACAAGAGAACGAAGCGGAACAGCTTGCGTAATCACCGGAGAAGACGTTGCAGCGGCCGCCGGCGGCGGCGAAGGCGGTGGCGTAGGAAGCGGAGAGGTCGCCATGGATCAAAGGTCAATCTGATACCATATTAGATTTAGAGAACTAGAGAGAGAGAGAGAATAACAAATTTCATCTCAATTCTGTTATGATTTCATTCAATTGGAAAATCTGTTACAGACAGCTTTATATAGGCAGCTGGATGAATACCTGCTATAGCAGGTTAACCTATCTCTAACTGACACATGTCAGTTACATAACAGTACAGATACAGCTGGCTTATACAAGCCTTAGACTACTTACAAGTGAAACAAAGCTTATTCTAACAGATACACTTATAGGGTCTTTGTCTCTAGGTATACTCATTTTCCTTTTGTGATGTTCAATCTGTAAGGAGTTTTGCATCCAATCTGTTTTACACTGCCCCATTGATGCAATCGTCCATTGCTCTGCTTCATCAGGGTCACTTCCTTAAATCTGTTTAGTGACTTATTACAGTAGGTTGTTTCCTAACAAATCAATTAGTGCATCTGCAGCAAGCAGCTTAAGCTTTTGTGATAATTTGAACTTAGTTAGAAATTGGACCTATGTGGTGAATAGTGGTAAAATACATGAACTCTGATACGAAAAAGGTTGGGCTGGCTATATTTTGTAGGATTATTTTGGGCAGTGGTATAGGGCTGTTATTTGCAGATATGTACTTTGTTGTGGAGTATCGTCTTATAATTAACTTCAAACATGTTTTGGAACCTCTCATAGAGTGTTAAAACAGATGATTGTAAGCAATGTGACAAGCAACGTTATCTGTCAATATTGCTTAAAATTTGGCTATAATATAGATCTACTTTCAGAAAACTATTTGAAGAGTTTGCTATAAAACATTTGGAAAATTGCTGCAGTTAAGACTGCTTCTTACTGAATGTCATGTACTAACTGTTTATATGAAATGAAATTGTACCCTAGTTACTTGGAGATGGCAATATTGCCTTGCTGGCGTTTTCTGCTCGACCAGCCTACAGACAGTCTCCAACGCTTGGTGATGATGACAAGAGGATTAGGAGATCCAGTGGCATCTGCATATTGCCGTCTCTATATGGCTCACTGTGCTCAGAAGCTGCCATCACATGACATAGGTATTTTAGTTTATATTGTATGTCAATTCTTAGGATGTATAAAATATTTGAACCAGCTGGACCCTTTTAAAATATGTGGATATAAGATCTTTGAATCCAGAGATTTTTTTGTCTGGTCTTGCATATATAATTGAGTGTCAAAATGTGTTAGTCCGTAGCATAATGCAATCCAAGACCTCATATGAGATGTTATATATGCTCTTTGTTGTCAATACCCAAATACGTTGGTTTTGAAAATTTTGTATTTCTTCCCTAAATTACCAATTTTTATAGGCCATTGAGAATGTGATCCAGCTGCTGGTAAATACGTTATTTTATTAACTATTTCAGATTAAGCAGAATCAACAAATCTGGATTATTGCTCTATACTCTTTTCTGTGTGGAATTTTATGCTCTTATTTGTATCCTGTGCTTTGTTGCCTATGAATTCTTAAGGGCCTCTTTGATTTCTATTTCCATTCTCTGTTTTGATTTCCCATTTTCCTATTTATTTACAAAATGTTACCTTGTTTCACTTTATTTGATGTTTTCACAGTTTGTATAGGAACCAATTCAGTTATTTTCATTATTTTATATACAAATTCTTATAACCAAGAAACACAGTGAAAACAAGTGGCATTTTTATGATTAAAAGTGAAAAACTAAATGAATATAACAAGCCCTGATTTTCTCTCTTATTCCTTTTTCTCAATGGCATGCAAAGGTCATTGACTCTACTCATTCTGTATTTTTGTACTTTAATGTATCTCTATGCTGTATACTTCCTCGTTCATTTTCATAAAACTTATTTCTTGAATTGTGCAACTGAAACAGGCTATCTTGTTACATGTGTTAATGATCTCAGAGTTATTTTGACGCAAACCTTAGCTGCCAATGAAAGTACTCTTGGAAATTTCAAAAATAATAAAAAATTGCAAATCAGTCTGATGGAACCAACCATTGAGTATATTATGAAGTGTATATTTAGTGGGTTATCTCAGGTATGTGATGAAGTTTCTATTAATGTTTTCACTGGTTTTAGACAATATGATGTGTTCGTAGTCCCATATATCTTTTCTTAAGACCCCATACATCTTTGTTATATGAAGCATAAAACTGAAATTTCATTGGTCGGTATCGTTGATCTCCCATTTTGAATTTTGCTCCAGCGATTCAAGAGAGAATGCTGGTTGAAACTTACATAGCTACATGTTTAGGGTTCTTCTCATTATTATATATAATGGAAAATCAAGTCCTATGTCTTAATCGTCAATAAGAATTGTTGCCTATCTTTTCAGTAACCGAACAAAAAGTTTGAAAAAGAAGAAAAATTAGCTTGCTAAATTTTACCCTGCTTTCTCCCGTCTTTATCCTGTGTTATGCTGATCGAAGTATATGTACTATGCTCAAGAGACGAGTCAATGAAGTTCTATCAGAGCTTGGATTGATGAAGAATCAACAGAATTTTGGGACTGTTTCATGTGTTTCGGTCGTTCTTCATCATTTACTCAAAGAACTCCCTATTGAAGTAGTCAGTTCAAATGTTGTGAATATCCTTCATCTAATTGAATTTAACAAGGATAATTCCTTTCATCAGGTTTGCATTTGCAATTTCTATCATGCTTTAAATACTTAATAGTACACATTATGAAGTTATTTACTATATCCAGCTACCTTCTTTGTGTCTGTTTCGCCAATATGCACTTTTAATGTTCTTTTTGGTAATACAGCACCTGAATTACAGATTGCTCGGGTTCAGGCTGTATGAAGGGAAATGCCCAGTTATCATTGTCGGTGCTGTGTTAGATAAAGTTATGCAGGTACTTATATATTTCCAGTCCATTTCGAGTTGCATCATTACTTTCTTTACAATTGGACGCATTCTTTGTAGATTTCTATCTCTTTATTTATCTACACCTTTGGGGTAATGGGGTATTTTCTTTGTTGTTTCCTCTAGTGGTGGGCAAGCATGGTGTCAGGGGCACGCATTATATTTTTTTTTTCGTTAGAATGTAGGGAAAAGGTTTCATTAATAGAGGAAGGCAAAAGACTGGGCGATCTTAGTTGATCTCATTTTTTTTTGTTCTTCTAAGAGGATACATAGTTGTCTGGTCTTGCACTTCTTTGATTAATTTATTCTCTTCAATCAATTTTATTGTTTTAGGGAAAAAAAATATAGAAAGAGGAAGTATATATCAATGATAGGAAATTCCCTTATAGCGGCAAAATAAAAATATATATGATAATAGAAATAGAAAGAGAGAAAAATAACTCAAGTAGAATTATCTCAAAAATAAAATAAAAAATAAGAATGACAAATATGTTCTTAAATCCTTTTGCATGTCAATGAAGATAGATGTTCGATTAAACCAGTCACTTTTCCAGAAAAATAAATAGCGAAATGAAAAGTAAAAAGCATGCATAGACTGTTGGTTGAGCCATGCTAAGTTGAGTTTATGCATGTATAGGCTGTAGGTTGAGCCATATGAAGTTGTCTCTAATTCTCTTCTCTCTATTCTCTCTGTTTGTGTACCTCATTACTACATATAGAGTTAAGGTAAAGGCTATTTTGCATTCTAGTAATTAACATCCCTTTCCCAACTGTTGTAAATTGGTGAATTTGGTTAAATGTTCTTATACTGTTGTAAATTGGTGAATTTGGTTAAATGGTCTTATACTGTTGTAAATTGGTGAATTTCTAGGAGATGACTGCAAAATCATATACTCTTTCGGCTAGTTTACTATTAATATAAACCTTGACTAATTAAATTTTGACCTGTTTCTAATATTTACTCAACTCCTGATTTTAATTTTTAACATACCAGAAACCCCTCTTATTTGATATCATGAGGGGATGTATGTGTAAGAACACCCAAACTCAGGGCAGAGCTAAGTTGTTTACTTTCCATATTAAAGAATTTGTTCAGATTTGAGCATATGGCGGTGATTTCGATTTTTGTAATTATTTTTTATTTTTAGTGTTTTTATTCCGGGCTTCATTTCTAAGCATGTTTTTGACAGACTATCATTTTCCTTCCAGGTATTTGATATATTCTCTAATTTGGATGCAATTTCAGGTTATTGTCCCGTACAAGAGTCTTGATGAGTACCTGAGCGTCGTAGATACTTATGCTGATCTTATACTTCAGAATCACATGGTATGTTTGGTTGAGTGTGTACAATCAGAGCTGTTGCTTGTATAAATTGTGTGAATAAAAGGATTCTTATGCCATTTTTATCATTTTTGTTGAGTGCACTGCTCTCTTGTCCATATCACAGGGTTAAGATTATTGAGGCTGCTATGCATTTGTAGTAATTACCTTTTTTTTTTTTATTTCTGTTGCTGTTAAATAGTCAATATGGCAAAGCTACCTATGAGTTGAAATGATACGGAAGCTAAGGAAAGAACCCAAAAAAGTAACAAGATATAGAACTAAAAATTCAGCACTCTATTATATAAGACAAGTTAAAGAAAATCCATAAAATATTGAGATTTATCTGCTCCTTGATGGATTAATTGTTATCCAGTTTAGGTCCCAATCAAGCTACCTGCCACTCTCAAATAACTTATGGGAATAACGTCCAAAACATTCTTTTGTAATCTTTCCTCTAAATACTCTCATCTATGCCAGAATAATTATTTGGACATCATTTTGAGAGGCATTTCAGAACGTGCTTCGAATGGAGGAGTTACAGTAGATGAAATGTCAAGCTTGCAATCTCTCTTGGTGAAGCTTCTGTCTCATTTTGAGTGTCTGGAAGATGTGTTTTGTCTGGTACATACCTATAATATACTTTTGCACACTATCATCTTTCTGTCATTTTTGTTATTCATAAACTTCAAAACATAGCTGAAATGCTATTGGTGATTTACTGTTGTCGTTACCATTTTGTAGAATCATTTTCCTGAAATCTTAGATGTAATGCATGGGAAATCACAAGATGTTGTCTTTTTGTACATCCTTAATATGGCGACGAGGTACTATTTATCACAAACATTTTGTTTTACTGTCCTTCCACTCATTATTGGCACTCATATGTGCTCACCTTGATTTTTTAGTACATATATGATACACATATTCTTTGAGCATTTGAGGAAAAATAAATTTCAATTTTCATTTGGTGGACACTTTCTAGTATATATATGATACACATATTTTAAGGTGGTATGTATTATTATTTGTTGAGCAGGAGTGGTCATATTAGGGATCCAACAAGCATACAGTTGCTTTCTGAAATTTCTCAGGCTCTACATGATAATATGGAATTTACGAATAAGGATGATGATGGCCAAGTGGCACGTTCAGTATCTCGCTTTGTGCACATGGTAACTTTTTAATTTGCTAACGTTCTTTGGTTTGTGATAAGGTTTTTGCCATGATTATGGTTTGTTAAGAATTGTCGCTAATTGCTAGGTAGATTATGGAACAGAGATGGAACACCATTTAGCATTTCTGGTTGATTGCCGAGCAAATTTTGGTAGATTCAACGAGCTTAAGGTTTGTCATTGTTTTGTTTCAATTGATTTATGATGAAGTATACTTTTCATAAAAAAGTTACAAATGGCCTCAGAACATCTGATATTGTTCTACAACTAGCGCATGTACCCGTGCATCACACGGGTAAGTTATGGGTAGAGGAATTCTTTTTTAGAGAGCCATTCTATTCCTTATGTTGCCAATCACTGGAATAGGAATGATCATTCCATTCCAACCCACTATGCCATTCCATTTTTGACACAACCGAACACCAAAATACAAATGGTTGTCTCATTCCTACCCATTCCAATTTCATTCAATTCCTTGCAAAAAATTCGGTGTACCTGACATGCTCTTACAAGTATAAAGTCTAAAGGTAAAAAATTGTTTGTAAAATTGTAGAGTTTTGGAAGAAACTAATGTTTGGAGACACTTCTTTGTAAATAGCCCCGGTAAAATATTTAGTGATATATAATCATGCTTTCGTGCAGGAATCTCTCGTTCACTCCAGCAATTCTTTAGCAATTCAATCTTTGAAATGTGCTAAGAAAGATCTGAGTTTTTTCAAGTCCTGTGTCACATTTAGCGAAGTCACAATACCTTCTATCTCTGGTCAGAGACAATTTGATCTTTTTCTAGAGACTGCAGAGGTTGGTATGAGTGTTTTTGGCACGTTAAAGTTTTATGTACTTTTTGTACATTTATTCATGGATTTATAGTTTGAATTTTCAGGTTGCATTCTTAGGGGGCTTGGTTTCTCATGTAGATGGATTGATTGATTCAGGAATTGGCTGTTTGCATACCTTTGACAGAGTTGATGGTAAGTTTATATGTAAAACATGTAAAATGTTCACCTAACTAATGTGGAAGTACTAAGAACCAATGTTTGCAAATGAATACTATTTATTTGTTACTTGTGGCATGTCTGTGGGAATTTATTCAATGCTAAATTCTTATATGGTTTTTAAAATGACTAGATGAGATTGGATTGGAAATGACAATATTAGAGAGAGAGAGAGAGTTGGGGTAGCACCTTTAGTAGAAAAGATGGTGAAAAACAGGCTTAGGTGGTTTGGGCATGTCGAGAGAAGACTTGTAGATTCTGTAGTAAGGAGAGTCGATCAGATGAAGGATAGTCAGATCACTAGAGGTAGAGGAAGACCTAGAAAAACTATAAGAGAAACTATTAAGAAAGATCTATAGATTAATGAGTTGGAACGAAATATGGTTTATGATAGAACATTATGGCGTAATTTGATCCTTGTAGCCGACCCCACTTAGTGGGAAAGGCTTGGTTGTTATTGTTGTTGTTGTATCACAGCTAAAACTTATTTATGTCGCTCAAACTATGAGTTGTGCTATATTTTTTTTTTCTACCTAGGTCTATTATCTAAAACTTGGGTGGAGCTGAAAACTCAATAAATTGGGTATCATAACTTTCTTGTATTCCCTAGGTCTATTATCTAATAATTTGAAAGGCATTGCATACAAACCTATTTATATGAACTTAATAAACCTTTTATACTTAAAAAGCAACCTGGTCTATTATCTAATGATTTGAAAGACATTGCATACCAACCTATTTATATGAACTCAATAAATCTTTTCTAATTAAAAAAAAAAACTATCAAGGTATTAAAAATATAAGTATCAATGTATTCTGTTGCAACTCAAGTCATGTCCAAGGGATATATTGAATTCCATGCTGCTGTGGGTTCTTGGTTCAGGCCTCCCAAGTAACTCCTTATATTTGTATAACTCCTATTAGAGCCCACTTCTTTGTTACTCCAAGATATCCCTTGTAGAGTTGCAAGTTCCTTTCAACAACTCTTTGAGCATATCCGTAAAGATTTGAATACATGCTGTTTCACTTCAACCTTGATCAAGTCATTCAATCCATTCAAGAAAATTCCTCTGCGATACTCGGGATCGGCTCCTTTGAGTGGTCCTGAGTTCAAGTTGTTCTCTCTATTCTGCCACCTTCCCATTCTGTTTTAGACTTATCAACAGTTCATAGGGATTTTGAGTTAGGGTTGGTTGAAACCTCTCAAGGAGTGCACCACAAAATTCATCCCAGGTTGGTTCTACTTCACAATTCCAACCATTGAAATCAATTTAGAGCTCTACCCTATATTGCAACCATTGCTTCCTAAAGACTTTATGCATACATTACTCCTTTCAATTTGAAATAACGTTTGATTTTACTCAACCATCCAAATGCATTGTCCCGAGAATGGAGGAATTTCTAGTTCCCTACATTTTCCGCCTCATCCATGCAATTCAGCATCTCCTTTGCTTTCAAATTTTCTGCCTGTATTGTTATACCGTGTTGTGTGTTTTGGTTTAGCGCTTCCAAAATTTCTGTCTTCCCCCGCCTTCCTCCAAAACACACCTCTGATTTTCAAACCTACATTCAAGAGCCTCAATCTGTGATTTCACCCTTCATGTGTAAATCATGAACCAATCCCAAGATCTTGTGCAATGACAGTTGACAGAAAACTACCTTAATAAATGAACAATTCCTGTTGTTATATTAAATATATGCTGTCAATAGTCTTACAACAGACTGGATACAAAGGAAATGAGGAATTACGACAGTGAGATGGAGAAGAGAATATATTCAATTTATTGCTAATAGACTTGCACTTTTCTTTTCCAAGAGGTGTTTTTATTTAGCATCATTCTCTCCTATCTTTTCTTTTGGCTGCTTGTATCGGCATGTTTTTGTTTCAGTACTGTGATTAAAGTGCACTGATTGTGCCACCATGGCTTCTTTCTAAAAGAATGTTTATTGTAGTAACCTAAATTGCATTCTTTGTATCCAGAAATAGTTAACTGTTGTTTTGCTCGATCATGTAGGCTTTCGAACTCCAGCTGATGTTGAAGGGCTAGTTTCATCTATTAGAAAGCTGTGTAGCTTCTTAATTATGGTCCCAGGTTAATATTATTTCAACTTTTCTCATTGATTTTATTAAAACTTAAAAACCTCTTTTTTAAGGGAGGTCTCCACCATTATAATCTGTAATAGAAATATCTGTGTACTAGGTCTTGAGATATAGTTTCCTGTTCGCCCCTTCTCATATCTGTCTACTTACATGATTTTCTTCAACTTCTTTGAAGGTAATACTAGTGTACCAGTTACCTACTTCCCAAATAACTTATATACATTGATCAGCTCCCAATCATGGTCAGTTTTCTTTGTGATACATCGCTAATTGAAACATATTCTGTCTTTTTTCTTTCCAGATCTTGTTTGATGAATGTATTGGAAATCCCCTGCAGGTTTGACCCAAAAATGAGGACACAGATTTTTTCTGCTATCTTATTATTATTGACAACTTTATCACAAAAGACTATGCCATATCATGCAAATACACAGGTGCAGCCTCGCCTCGCCTTATGTTGTATTTATAAACTGTGATTAAAAGCAACTTTTAACTTATGATTACATAATAATGAAATAAAAATGATATATCAACCCCTCCTACATTTCAAAATGAACAAAACAAACGTTGATTTTTTAACGAGTATCAAGGAAAGTCATGTTGGTTTCTTGTGCGTCCAAACTTCTGAGTAATGGGTATAATTTATTTGGGTTGTTGAAGTTATATTGTTTTAGATAATGAAGGAGGGAAGAAAAAGAACAAACGACTTTGACCTGTGTTAATTATACAAAAACACTAACCATTAACCCTTATTTCTACTAAATACCATATATGCTAGAGTCTTAATCCTACTAAATAAGGTGGCAAATATTGAAATGTAAAGAAATATGGAAACAAATCATAGGATATAATCTAAATATTCTAAATTATTCTAAGCTTGTGTTTGGATAATGTATTTGAAAATTTCAAAGAATTGAAATTCTAAGAGATTGAATTGATTCAGTTCAATTCCATTAGTTTGCGAAATTCCTTGTTTGAATAAAGTAATTGAAGTGCCTTCATTTACAAAATTTATTGTTTGTAGTTTGTATTATTTATGTATCATAACTTCCAGAGGATCTTTTTTTCCCTTTACAGATACCAGGCAATGACATGTTATACTATGGGGATTTATCTTACAAGCAAGACCTTGTTTCTTTGTCTAAGGTTGTTCTTGAGAACCTACTTTGTGCCGTTCAAGAAGAACCTTCGCAGGTATCTCCAGTGTGGTTTAGTTAACATTGTTTGATTTATTTAACAAACTTTAATTTGTACTGATTTATTATGCTAAATTGAAGGCTGCTCGAGGAAGTATGGCACTTGAAGCTTGCAATTGCATTGCATCATCTTTCCTGGTAAGATGTCATACAAAATTGTTTGTGTTCAGCTTTCCGTTTAACACTTGTAATCAATCTATTTATTAGTGATGTGGGAAAAATTAAGAAGCAAAAAGGAGGATAAAAGTTTAAAATTAATTGTACTTTAGTCTCTCTACCATAACTAATGTGTGATTTTGGTCCTTCAATATTGTACTTTAGTGAATGGTCACCAAACTTTTGAGTATTTACCTCGTTGTATTCAACACTTTTTGATTAATGAAATGAATTGAGTTTGATAAAAGAAAGTACTCTGAAACATTCATTCTTTTATAGCATAATAATCCAGCTAGTATGATGTTGATCAATCCAAGTTAAACTCACCATACTATATTGTTATCACAAATTTAAAATGAACCATTAAAGTTTGACCCGTGATGTTTCTTGTTTGGCAGCTAAGCAATGAATTACCCTCTATTTGCCTTAAACTGATTGGAACAGCCAAGTCATGTTTGAGTGCCCAAGACAGATGCCTCCAGTCAACCATTCAACTTGTAAACAAGCAATTTCCAGATTTTGCAGGGGCCATGTCAACTTCTGTATGATTTTTGTTGGTTTAGTTTGATTGGTCACTGATCTTGTTGTATTCTTCCCCTTAATTGTCTATCTTATTACTATGTTCTTTTCCCATGGGACTGATTAGTTTGAGCCATACTTCTGTCTTCCCCTTTTATTTATTAAGGGAAAGAACCATCATTGGTATCTAGGTTTTTGAATCGATATTTTTTGTGAACTTCTAGTTTAGGCTTGATGAGAGTGGCCTTTGTGTAGTTCTGTGTACAAAACCTATATTGTAACATGAATTTAGTTTTGTCTATGTTTCATAGCAAAAAATATTTGTATGTGTGCGAGTGGGCGGGCGCGCGCTTATGTGTCTGTGTGTGCGTGTGGGTTTTTTAATGTTCATCTACCCATTTTTAGAAGGATATTGAGAAGTTCTAACTCATTATTTTAATGAATACGTTATCAAGTTAAATATATTGTAAGATAAACTTGATAAACATTTGACCGAATTAAAAAATGGTAGCATTTGTGGCTTGAATCTTGATATAGTTTTTAAATGACCCCTGCAATTAATAAATCCTACATCAATACAAGTGTCTAATTAATTTGCTTCCTACAAGCTACTTACACAAAAGGTATTCAATCATATTCGAAGTATGAACACTAAATATTAGTTCATATTGTAGAAAAATAATTTCTTAAGTTCGTATTTAACTTGATTTTGGATATGAACTCAAAGGTTCCGTATTGTAATGAGACCGAGAAGATCATTATTTCAAATTTTTTTTAGAGGATAATTATTTCATTTTTTAAGGACCAAAAGATACAAAACCAGAATGAATATGAATGCAACATGGCGACGTTATGATATCGTTGTCATATACAGAACTCCTTCCAAGTCCTTATCCTTTATCTCTAAAATAAGAGGCTTCCTCCTCAAATTGTTAGGGAAAAACCTTGTCCACTTGGTCACAACTAGTCATCTATGTAGATATAGTTGGTCATTAGTTAAGACTACGTGGCAGGAAAAAATTATTTACCCACAATTTGTCGGTCAAACTCCACCAAACCAGGTGACAAATGAACCAACCGCACAAAAAAAGTACAGCGAACATCCATTAAAATTGCCATCAAATTCTTAAGGAGAAAGAAAGCTGAAATTTTCCTAGTAAAGTTATTTTGATGTATGAGTTCACCTGTGTAAAATCTTAAGACTAGTTCTGGCACAACTGACAAAAAATGCCGATATTGTTTGGTCGGACGTTGTGATTGGAGTTCGAACCCAACTCCTTCATATGTGTGAGTTTTTAATGACTATTCTCATTTTGTCTATTTATAAAAAAATAAAAAAAAAATAAACCGACACTTCACATGAATAACTCACATCTCCTTAAAAAAAAATGAATGACTCACATCAATCAACATCTCCTTAAAAAAAATGAATGACTCACATCAATAAATCTCATTATCGTGTATTTGTGTTATAAGCTCAAAGCATATAGGATATAATTTTTTTATTTATTGGATCAAATAACATCATGGTGTCAAAATTAATTTGACACCAAATCTTATTCATTCATTACATTTAATCCAAAAGTTTAAAGTTATCCCAAAATAATTCTCCTACACCAATTTCTCCCTCTAATATCTAATTATGAAAAAAATGAAAACATTTATGGTCATAAATTTATTATCAATCATTCCCTTTTGTTTCTCTCTTTTTTTTATTACTTATTTTTTTATTGAGCATTGTTATATTGAACGAAGATATTGACAAAAGAAAAGTAAGAATATACATGTGCAGTTTTTAAAAAATAAAAAACTAATTAGTCCATTATTTGTGGAAATCATGGCATAGTAGTTGTAAAAATCAACGTACTATGAGTCTGTTTGGTAAGGCACAAAAATAAGCTTATGTCTTATAGTTTATAGCTTATAAGCTTGTCTGGCAAAAAAAGACCTGTTTGGTAACTGTCTTTTCGTCAGGAGCTTATAGCTTATTTTTCAGACGCTATTTCAAGTAGCGTTTGAGCTTATAGCTTATTGTTTTTTCTTCCTCTTTTACCCTTATTATTTTATTTAAAATCATTTTTTACCCTTTACAATTTATTAATATAACTGCATCATAAATACTAATGTCTCTTGTGCTAATAAATATTCACTTCTTTTTCAAAACAAAAAAAAAAATCATTTCGTTGCTTTATTCTTTATACGGCATACCTTCAGTTTTTTAGTTTTTTTTTACAAATCAATATACTTTTTTTTACATGTAAATCAACATACCTTCAGTTGTGTTTAGATTTGTTGAAAATATATCTTTTGTTATTTTGAACTAAATAAAATTATTATTAATGTATATTGTTCTTGTCTTCATAAAAAATTGAATGATATAAAAATGTCTTTTTATGTCATTTCACATCTATTAGCTAGTTGAACCGCTAATTTTACCAAACACTTCAATTAGCTTATCAGTCATAAGTACTCAGTCATCAGCTATCAGCTATCAGCTATCAGCCATCAGTCATCAGTCATAAGCTATAAACTATCAGCTAGCTTATCAGTTATCCGCTATTTTTGCCAAACAGATCGTGCATTTTGTCTTTTTACTGTTCTTAGCAATCATTGTTACCCTTTTTTATTACTTCCACTATTTATAATGGTAATAAGATGTTTTAATTTTTTTACAGAAGAAATTGAAGCTTATTGTTGTTGAAAGGTAGTTAAGCTTAAACATGATGAGTGATAAAATAATCTAATTAGTAGCAACTTTTGAGAGGTAGTTATCCACAATGGTGAAAGAAAAAGAATCATTTTGGTGTTTTGATTGAATGTGTGATTTTTTTAATGCAATTTATTTAATTATCAGTGGTGATGACTGACCCAATCAACCATAAGCATGATTTTTTTAATGCTAAGCAAGAATAATAAGTAGTAAACACTGAAAAAAAAGGAAATATTGATTGATAATGAATTTATGGTAAATATTTTTTTTAATTAGGTGATAAAGAGATAAATTGGTGTAGGAGAATTATTTTGGGAATAACTTTAAACCTTTAGATTAAATGTAATGAATGGATGAGAATTGGTGTCAAACTAATTTTGACACCACGGTATCATTTGATCCTATCCCTGTATATATATAAGATAGGATCAAATGACACCATGGTGTCAAAATTAGTTTGACATCAAATCCCATCCATTCATTACATTTAATCAAAAGGTTAAAAGTTATCCCTAATATAATTCTCCTACACCAATTTCTTCCTCTAATATCTAATTAAGAAAAAAAGGAAAACATTTATGGTCATAAATTCATTATCAATCATTCCTTTTTTTCTCTCATGTTTTTATTACTTATTTTTTTATTGAAGATTGTTATATTGAACGAAGAGAGTGACAAAAGAAAAGTAAGAATATACATGTGCAGCTTTTAAAAAATAAAAAACTAATTAGTCCATATTGTTTGTGGAAATCATGGCCGTGCAGTTGTAAAAATCAACATACTACAAAAACTCGTGCATATTGTCTTTTTACTGTTCGTAGCAACCATCATTACCCTTTTTTATTACTTCCACTATTTATAATGGTAATAAGACGTTTTAATTTTTTTTACAGAAGACATTGAAGCTTACTGTTGTTGAAAGGTAGTTAAGCTTAAACATGATGAGTGATAAAATAATCTAATTAGCAGCAATTTTTTAGAGGTAGTTTTCAACAATGGTGAAAGAAAAAGAATCATTTTGGTGTTTTGATTGAATGTGTGACTTTTTTAATGCAATTTATTTAATTATCGGTGGTGATGACCGACCCAATCAACCGTAAGCATGATTTTTTTAACCCTAAGTAAGAATAATAAGTAGTAAACACGGGAAAAAAGGAAATGATTGATAATGAATTTAGGATAAAGATTTTTTTTAATTAAGTGATAAAGAGAGAAATTGGTGTAGGAGAATTATATTAGGGATAATTTTTAACCTTTGGATTAAATGTAATGAATGGATGAGATTTGGTGTCAAATTAATTTTGACACCATGGTGTCATTTGATCTTATCCCATATATATATATATATATATATATATATATATATATATATATATATATATATATATATATATATATATATATATATATATATATATACATACATACATACATACTTTTTTTAAAAGAAATATTATCATGATTTAACTTTTTGTATTATTTGAATTCAATAAGGTTTTATGAACGATGAGGGTTTTCTTTCAAAATAAAAATGAACGATGACGGCTTGTACAGTGTAACTTGGGGCTAAAGCAATCTGACCCTATGATTTAAATGTGATGAACATAGTATAAATTTAAAAGTATAACTGATTACCTTTCAAAAAAACTGATCACCTTTCCTCTTGTCAAAAAAGAAAAAACTGATTACCTTTCCTAAACAAAATAGTATAATTGATTACCTACCTTTTTTGTTACTAATATTGATTGATTACCTACTTGTAAATTGTTTAATATATAAATTACATTCAAATGTAACTTTTTTTTTTTGTAAAAAACATATAAATATAATTATACTATACTGTACTGGCTGTGAGTACAATCTAGGAAAACTAAAGTTTTTGGGGTCTGTTTGGGTCATGCCTTGGGATTTGGGCCTACCTGGTCATGGTTTTGTGCCCAAATCATAAAGGGCCAAAATCATGGCTAGGGCGCCCTTACAGGCTGCTGAGGGCGCCCTCAGAAGGTGTCTTTTAGGAGAGCTCCCTAAAATTATATATAACTGTCAGGAGGGCTTTGTGCCCTTCTGGAGGGCGCCAAGCCTTACTCTAAGGGCTTAGCCCCGTCTGTAGGGCTCTAAGGCCAAAACAGTAAGATCTACGGTCCACAACCCAACAAGCACGAGTTTGGAACAAGGTGAAGTGATTAAACTGTCACTAGGGATCTGTCTATGATCTTTTGCCCAACAAGTGAGACTTATTGGAAATGAATCTATGTGAAAATTTTCGAATTACGGGGTGTACAAAGCGGGTACCAACTGATATATTGCAGCCCCCCAAATATTGGAAGCTTTTATGAGTACTAGCCCAACATGGGTGCTAGCCCAACATGAGTACTAGCCCAACATGGGTACTAGCCCAACATGGGTACTAGCTCCACGTGTTTTTTTGGGGCCTTGACAGGTGCTAGCCCGGCAAGAGTATTCGTAGCCCAACAAGCACAAGCTTTGGAACAAGGCGAAGTGATTAAACTGTGTAAAAAAAAGTGACTTTATTGAGCGGGTCAGACCGCCATGCCAGAACTAGCCCAACATGGGGCGTGATTCTCTTTGAGGTTTAGATTTGTGGCGCGCCCTAGTGAGATCTGACGGCTGAAATGGGGCGACCGTTCGCTCTCGCTGACGTGTTCGCATCGCAACGGTTCTTGGAAATCGTGCCCACTTAAGTGACGTCATCTACGCGTTTTCCCATGCTTTTGTACTTTAAACTGATTTCCGGATCTACTTTCCTTTTTTCCTGTTTCTCCCCTACCTTTTCACTTCCCTCACTCTCCTCTCTTCTCTCAAAAACCGTTTCTTGGCTTTGGAGATCGCCGCGCCTACCATTTTCGAATCGTTTGGAGCTTGTTTTCATCCTCAATCTCGCGCTATCATTTAAATCCAGATAATCTCCTTCGATCTTATCCTTATTAATTAGGTCTGTAGTATGGTAGTGATTAGGGAGTGCGATGGGGCGGGTAGGGAGTTATCCCCAACAAATTCAGAGGAGAGGGATAGGTTGTGGAGGGAAAGCATTAGACATGCAAAGCGGTCAGATGGAACCACTGATTGGGTGGTGTTTGAGAAAGCCTACTACGACCACTCCCTCTTAGAGGACTTTTCGAGCGATTCAGACGAGGGTGAAGGAGGGAGTAGTAGTGGGAATTCATCTGACTGCGTTATTCTTTCTGTTCGCCCAGGTCCCTTCTGTAGGAAAGGAATTTGTTACATGGCGTCCTCTAGTGGATCAAAGCAAGAGAACTTCGTCGACGAAGTGCTTCGCTGGAAGTCCATGTATATGGATCCCCAGCGAGTGGGGTTCTTTCGGAGCAAATTGCATGTGTCCTCTACGGGATTTGAAGAGGACGTGGTCTTGGAGCATTGTCGCCCAGGCGAGAAGGTGTGCTTACGAAGGCCAAAGGGGGTGAAGAATGAGATGTTTCACATGTATATGGTTGTCTTTGAAGACCTGGGCGTGAAGTATCCCTTCACGCCCTTTGAGGTAGATGTCCTTAATTGTCTGAATGTGGCGCCGTCTCAGCTTCAGCCCAACAGTCGGGCATTTATACGCGCTTTTCAAATTCTATGCGAGGGGCTAGGTTTTCAACCCTCGGTTGGGTCCTTCTTTACATTCTATGGCACGAAAGGGGTGGACAAGCTGTCTTGGGTGTCTGTCAGCGCGCATCCTGGCAAGAGGTTATTCCCGCCCTACGCCTCTCATTATAAGAACTGGAGGCAGACATTCCTCAGGACACGGGGGGGAAAGGATTGTGAAGCAGCTGCTGTGCGGGTCAATGGTAAGCTGAGGTTCCCCATATGCTGGACGAGCGCTCTGGCGTCTATCATGGGATTTTATTATGAGAAGCTGGACGTGTATGACCAAGGCATCGTCTGCTTTTTGGATAAGATGCTGCCTATGAACATTTGGGAGCTGTTGAATAGGGAGGGGGACGTGAATAGCTTAGACGCTTACTTACGTGAGTTGACTTTATTTATTTATGCGTATATTGTACTTTCCTATCTTCCTGTCCTTGTAACCTTTTCGTTTTCATTTTTGTAGAATCCATGGCGCCCATGACTGTGGCAGAAAGGAAGAAATACCTCGAAGAAATGAAGGCAAAAAAGGCTGCTGAGGGGTTGGCAGTCAGCGATCCCACTGGACTCATCACCCGCAAGCCTAAGAGGAAGGCTGATAATCCGCCTGAGACTCAGACTGAGTCTGTCGCGGCGGTCACGCAGGACAAGGGGGAGGCGTCGCCTGGGAAAGATGATAAAGGGAAGGATGCGGCTGAGAAGAAGAGTAAGAAAACGCTTTCCCCTCCTTCGACTGGCGCCGCCAGGACCAATGGAACTGTGCAATCCTTCTGGGATAAGGATTTCAACTATGTCGCATTTGTCAAAGAAAGGTTGGTCTTTAATCCAGAAGATGTGGAGGCTGGGAATTAAGGCGTTGCTCCCTTCATGATGATAGATGTGGGCGTCCATTGCTTGCGGTCTATAATGATCTTGGATGCGATAGATCGGAAGCATGAGGGGCTTGTGCAGAGTGAAGAGGCACTCCAGGCCACAGTGAGGGTACTGGAAAAATAAATGAAGGAAGCCAAGGAAGCTAGGGAAAAAGAGATACAGGAAACCAAAAAGGCGATGAAGCTCGAGTGCGACGAGCGCATCTCGGATTTGAAAATTGGCCACGCCGCGGACTTGGCTGGAAGGATGGGGTCATCGCGAAGCTTCAAAGCGATGTCGCGGCTGGAGCGAAAAGGGAAAATCAGCTCAAGGCTGAGGTTTCTGAGGTTAAAGGCGAGCTGGCCCTGACCTTCGATGCTGGCTTTGAGCGGGCTAAAGCTCAAGTCGCTCTTTTGAACCCTGGCATTGATCTTTCTGCCCTTGATTCTTTTAAGGTTGTTGTAGATGGCACCCTAGTGGACGAACCATAATCTCACTGTTGTAATTTTTACTTTTGTTTTGAACTTAGTACTCTCGCTGAATTTGTAATGATGCACTGTTCTCTTTATGTTGTTCATCCGTTCTTCTTAGCTTCGAATTTCTTTTTTTTATGGTGATGCTTTACAAAATGCCTCCTAGGCGATGACTATTACTTGTGCTTATTTTGCAGCTTGTTAAAAACTGTCAAATGGTTTTATTTTCAATGCTATTGTTTGTTGCGTGGATCGTCCTATTTTCGCGACGCCTTAGAGCCCTCTTTGGGGTTAAGGAATTAGGTGGCGATCTCTTTTTAGCTCACGACGTCTTAGAGCCCTCTTTGGGGTTAAGGAATTAGGTAGCGATCTCTTTTTAGCTCACGACGTCTTAGAGCCCTCATTGGGGTTAAGGAATTAGGTGGCGATCTCTTTTTAGCTCACGACATCTGAGAGCCCTCATTGGGGGTTAAGGAATTAGGTGGTGATCTCTTTTTAGCTCACGACGTCTTGGAGCCCTCATTGGGGTTAAGGAATTAGGTGGCGATCTCTTTTTAGCTCACGACGTCTTAGAGCCCTCGTTGGGGTTAAGGAATCAGGTGGCGATCTTGCTCTCTCTCGGCGTTGTTGATCTGTTGCAGGCGATGTATACAATACAAAATAGATGATATATATATAATTTAATAAGAAAGCGGGGTGCCTCATTAAAAACCCCCGCTACTGCGAGGGAAAAGAGTGCTCCCTGGTTTTTTACATTAAACAAAAGATACATGAAACTAAAGCAAGATAACCAGTGTGACGGCTTTACGGGCTTCTGAGATCGCCCTTTGGATTGTCATGGCGAGTGTCTCTCTGTTGGCTGCGAAGTCTGGGACGTGGGCGAGTTTGTGTAGTTCTTGAATCGAGTTCGCTCCATGCGGTGGGCCTGTCTCACTAGCTTTCCTTGTGAAACTACCATGACGCCAGGTTGGCGTGTTGACCGGCTTGACTCCTGGGTCTACAACAATGCGACGACACACTTCGGCGGGGTTGACGCTAAGTATATCTGTCGGCTGACGAGCGAAGAGGTTTAGGCTTTTCTTCAGGAGCTCTGTTACGCTCAGCTCTTCGGCTGGACCCAAATATGTTTCCATTCTGGCGGTCTGAAGTGGCTCTAGTGCTATCAGACTCTCTTCTAGCCCTTCAGTGAGTTCGAAGCGCTTTTGTTGAAATTCTCCTCCTGGATCCATGTCGACGGCGTTCACCTGGTGCACTTTGGTGTTACTGATTCCTTCTTCTCCTTCTGTAGCTTTAAACTGTTGTGGTAGCATTCGTGGGTGACTTTCTGGTCTCCTATGATGGTGCATATTTGCCTATTCTCAAGCGGGTACTTCATGACTAGGAGCTTGGTAGAGAGGTAGGCGTCGAGGAGATTAAAAGTTGGGCGACCTATGATGATGTTGTATAAACAAGGGGAGTTGACGACCAGGTATTTGACGCGGATGGTCTTGGCGCTGCTGCCCGTGCCAAATATCGTCTTCAAGGTGATGTATCCACGAACATGCACTTGCTCCCCTGTGAAACCAGCAAGAGTTCCTTTGAAAGGTTGTAGCTGCTCCTGGTCGAGTCCCATTTTTTCGAACGCTGAGTAATAGAGGATGTCAGCGGAACTGCCAGGGTCTATCAATACTCTCTTCACATCCCAGTTGAAAATTTCCACGATTATGACCATAGGGTCATCATCATGGGGGATTACTCCCTCGCGGTCTTCTCATGAGAAGGTGATATATGGCTGGTGCACTGGCTTCATTGCGGCGTATTCGTCTATAAGCATCACCTGTCTCACATATCTCTTCCGTGAAGCGCTGGATTCACCACCCCCTGCAAACCCGCCGGATATAGTGTTCAGGGTGTGGCACTCACCAGCCTTTGTCGCATCTTTCTCCTTTGGGGGGTCTTCGGGGGGCACCTGTCTCCCTCCCTGCTATCCTTGACGTATCCTCTCAGTCTGCCATTCTGAATTAACTTTTCGATTTCTCTTTTCAGATGGATGCAGTCATCTGTGGTGTGTCCTTTTATCTGGTGGTACTTACACCAGGCATCCTTATCATTTCCCATTATGTTTCCTCTTGGTGGCGGGGGGTCGGGGATGAGTCTGGAGTCGTAGACATCCCTCCAGATCAACTCACGACGAGTGTTGAGCGCTGTGAAGGACTCTGGTAGGGGTGTGCGCCTGTTCGGGCTATGGCACTTGTAAGGCGCTCTGTCTCTGAGGGTGGGCGGATAGTAGCTTCGGCGATGATCATAGTTATTTGGGGCGCGCTCCCTAGAGTCTATAGCTTTCTTCTCTGCGTTACTCTCCTCTCCTTTGATGTAGCATTCTGCTCTGGACATAATCTCCTCCATGGAATCAGCTGGTTTCTGTGCCAGTGATTCGTTGAATTGGCCAGCGCGGAGGCCGTTCTGAAAGGCTCCCACGAACAACTCTTGGTTTGGGTTAATGACTTTGACGGTGGCGTCGTTGTAACGCATGAGATATTCACGGAGAGATTCGTTCGATCCTTGACGGACGTTGAAGAGGTTGGTGGATGATACTTTGTGGTGGCGACTTGCTGAAAAATGGTGCGTCAATTTGTGTGTCATGTCCTGGTAGCTGATGATGGAAAAACGAGGTAGGTTCATATACCATCTGAGGGCGACGTCTTTGAGGGTTCCTGCTAACAACTTGCACTTGAGAGAATCGGCGGCGCCAATGATGGCCATTTGAGTGTTGAAAGCCGTCACATGTTCCACCGGGTCGCTCTTTTCGTCGAAGGACGAAAGAGAGGGTGGCTTGAATTTTTCTGGAACTGGCGCGTTCCAAGCTTCGGAGGAGAGTGGTTGAGGATCTGGATCCACTGATTCGTCTTGTTGGGATTCATTTCCTTCAGTGTGCTGCTGCTGCTGGATTGTCTCCATTGTTGCTTGCAAGGCTTCGTTGTGGTCGCGAAGCTGCTAGATCTGTTGTTGTAGAGCTTCTAAGGCCGCCAGGTCCGCCATCGGTGGTGGCGACGGTTTTTTGAGTTGGTATGTGGAGGTTGCGACTGGCAGTTGGAGATTTGCGATCGAGCTCGCGAATCTCAGTGTTTGGATCGGTTTTTCGAACAGATACGAGTTAAACGTTTGATTTGTGAGGGTTTGTTATGGACCACGGTGAATTCGGAGAATCTAGGTTTGCACTGAAAGATACGACGGATTCACGACGTTCAGGCGGTGTTTGGAGGCCGTGGATCGGCTGCTTTCGTTTCAGAGACGGTGGCTAGGTTAGTTTTACCGTAGCCCCACGGTGGGCGCCAACTGTACTACTGTGAGTACAATCTAGGAAAACTAGGGTTTTCAGGGTCTGTTTATGTCATGTCTTGGGAATGATCTCAAGGTTACTATTTGTCGTCCCAATTTGGCCTACCTGGTCATGGTTTTGGGCCCAAATCATAAAGGGGGCGCCCTTACAGGCTGCTGAGGGTGCCCCCAGAGGGTGTCCTTTAGGAGAGCTCCCTAAAATTATATATGACTGTCAGGTGAACTTTGTGCCCTTCTGGAGGGCGCCAAGCCTTACTCTAAGGGTTCAAGCCCCGTCTGTAGGGCTCTAAGGCCTAAACGGTAAGATCTACGGTCCATATACATATTTTCTCCAGTTACATATTTATATTATACTCTAATAATCAACACAAAATATATTTGGATGAGATGATAATAGACCTCTTCTGGTTATAACTTATAACCAAGATCATGTCCTATTCAACGGTGTTAAATTTTTTGAGAGAATTTTGTCACATATAGTAGTCCTACTCAGCTCGATGGATTAGTCTTTGTGGTTACACACAAAGGATATTCGATTGACACAAAAAAAAAAAATCAACACAATTTTGAAATTATCAATATCAAATAAAAGAAAATACACAATTTTTTATATAAGCTACGAATTCATTCATGAAAAAAAGAAAAACAAAAAATTGGAACGCGTACACTTAACCTAACCTAATAGAAGAAAAAAGATAAGACAAATAAAAATAAAAAACTTCTCATATTACATACGAATTTTATGCTTATATTATCAAATGTCATTCTTTATCTTTGCATCGCTCCAAAAGCCAATAATAGGCATATCAACAAAAACAAATATATTTTATATCATATTTTCTCACTAATTACTGTTCATAATATTATAATTAAAATTAAGATCTTATATCGTTGTAAAAAAAATTAGATCTTATATATATATATATATATATATATATATATATATATATATATATATATATATTATCCATGCATCCCTTACCGGTGGCGGAGGGAGAGGGGGGCCTTTGGAGGCCATGGTCCCCCCTATATTTTTAATAAATTTTTTTATATACTACAATTAAATTATATTAGAATATTTTATAAAATATATATTAGGCTATGGTCCCCATCAATTAATCTAATTAAAATGTTCACTATGTTATTAGATTAATTGACAACTAATATCATTAGTTTTATATGTTATATTATTTTAAATTATCTCATATGGTCCTTTCCACAACATATTTTAAATGGAATGAAACATACTTATATAGCTTTGCAAAATAAAAGACTATTTTAAAGCAAAAAATGAGCAAATTAAAACCTAAAATAAGAATAGGGGATTATAATATAATTTAGTCCTTAATGGATTTTATTCTCATGTGATAAAAATCTCATGTCTTTCACACTTGTACAAAAGTTTTTCAATTTAGTCAATTGTCGTTATCTTTTTATATTAACCCTTCGTTTCTCAAGATAAAGCGGTCATGGTGATTCGGAGTTCATCCCGAGAGGTAACTAAAGTTTGGCAATAAATTGTTCTACTCAAGAATCGAACTCAGGTTATCCTAAATAATTTGTCATTTACTAAAAACACATTTAACCCTAGAAGGTATGCATTATTATTTTTCTATTTTTATACAAGGGTGTTTTTGTTTTCTCTTCCTACTTAATGTTATTTTTTCTACTATTAAATCAATACTTGTATGATAACTATACTTACCTATTAATGTCTCTCATACTGAATATAATTATAAATTTCTTTAAAAAAAACAAAAAAATATTAGTTTAGACATTTAGAGTTTTCTTGTTCGCTAAAAAAATGTTACTTGTACTCTGCCCCCTTAACTTTAAATTTTTGGCTCCTTCCCTGTTCTTACAAAAAAAAACATATGTCCCATACATAGCACGATTGTCGCACTTGTTAGATAATATTGGCCCAAAGAATATGTTTTTATATTTAATTTAATGAAATAATAGTACGATGCAATTCACCTTCAAGAATTTAAATTTTGAGAGAGTAAATCCATAGCGAATCCTTATTATCCCGTTATTACAAGAGAAAAAAAGCCAAAGAACATCAAATCAAAGATGTCCAACGTTCATATTTAAGCAAAATTATTGGATTGAAACCCCATCCCCTGTTCCACACATGACATGACACAACAATCATTATTGTTTCATGATCTTATAAGTCAAGATAAGCATTATATCTAGACCATATAAAAGTTACAAGGACCAACATCAATATATCATACTATGTAGCTGCTGCACTAACATCCTTAACCACACACCGCCTCTGCCCGTTTCAGCAGTAATTAATAACGTGTCCCTTTCGTCGACATCAATTAAAAGGACACGTCCTACGTATACGCCCAAGATAGGTGACCTAAGATAGTTACTTCCTCATGCCAAATCTATTTTTTTTAAGTATCATAGAACTCACACATTTTAAATGTGGAGAAGTGAGGTGTCCGAAGTTCGAACTCCGGTCCCTGCATATAATATGTAATATCTCTACCAACTGAGCTAAGCTCACGGGGATAAATCTATATTTATTTTATAGTTTATAGTAATTGTATTTGTGTTTCCACATAATAGATGTTTTACAAATCTAGATATAATCGACAAAAAAAGAAAAGAAATGATGGTTACCATTTAACCGTTATTTATTTATTTTCCAAATATAGTTTGAAATCTTTTATTAGTACTTTGTATTTTTTATTTTATAATCAAATATCATCTACACACAAGATTAGTGGTATTTTTTTTGGAAGGAAGATTAGTAGTATTTTATATTTCACCAAAAAAATCAGTAGTATTTTTTAAAATGATTAAAATATGTAAATATAGCATGTACATTATTAGAATTTATTATTTCTCAAAAAAAAAGTTATTAGAACTTATTATGAGTGATTATTCATGAATGTGAGAGAATGATTAGTAGACAAATACTTAATTAAAATTTATTATGAATGATTACACATATTCCGACACAATGAGTAATTATTCATAATAAATTATAATACTGTAACATACATGATATATTTATGAGCATTGCTATTACGTACGAAAATTTGCGGCACAAAAGCGAAGAATTACAGTTATATTAATTAATGAAAAAAAACAAAATAGCAATATGTGGCACAATACATGAGGTGGTGTGGGAATAAGATGTGGGACGCAGATCAATTCTTCGCTTTCTTGTGGCAAACTAGTCGTAATAACTAGTATTTCCCTATATTTATTTACATATTCTATTTTGAGGGAATATTATAAGTAAAAAAAAAATATACATTAACTCCCTTAAAATAATATACATTAACTAAATAATTTTATAAAATATAAAAAAATCTTGAATCATTACTAAAAAATAAACAATATAGCTCCCCTAAAAAAATTAAATATAGCGAATTAAAATATTTTTTTAAAGGAATATAACGAGTAAATATTAATATTTTATTGCAAGAAGTAAATATTAAACATTTTTTTTAAGGAAGTAAATATTAAACATGTTTACCATATTATTTGCTCAAAAAATGTTACCATAATTTCTAACCTAAATCTCAGCGGTTATGAAAAAACTTGGGTGAGTGGGTCTCCAAAATAGGTCCCACCACCTTTGCGTAAAAAGTGTACACTCTTTTTCTTCATGCCAGCCCAAACCCACCACCTACCCTCTATATAAACCACCACACTCCTTCCCTTCAAAGAAAGAAAATAACTGCATGCTCTCTCTGCTTCTTTTAGAAACAGCATCACCATAACATGGCTTTTGTTGCATTCTCCTTCTTCTTCCTTTTCTTCTCACTCTATGCTTCATCATCAGGTAAATCTATTAAATTCCTCTCTTTATATTTTATTTTATGCTACAAGTACAATTCAGTTGATAACTGCATATATCAAGATCTATTTCTTGCATTAGGTTATTTGACCTAAAAATATGGTTTTCATGATTTTTCTTTTCTTGTGTTTTTTTTGCTTTCAGAAGCAGGATCAATCGGAATCAACTACGGTAGAATAGCTGATAACCTACCACCACCATCAAAGGTAGTAGAGCTTCTCAAAACACAAGGCATCAACCGTGTAAAGCTTTACGACACCGACACCACCGTGTTAACTGCTTTAGCAAACTCCGGCATCAAAGTCACCGTCGCCATGCCAAACGAGCTTCTCTCCTCCGCCGCAGCCGATCAATCCTACACCGACACATGGATCCAATCCAACATCCTTAACCACTACCCCGCCACACAAATCGAAGCCATTGCTGTCGGAAACGAGGTTTTCGTAGACCCTAAAAACACCACAAACTACCTCGTACCCGCCATGAAAAACGTTCATGCTTCTCTCCAAAAACAAAACCTAGATAAACAGATTTTAATATCTTCTCCCATAGCACTCTCTGCTTTACAATCTTCTTACCCTACCTCAACCGGTTCATTCAAAACTGAACTCGTCGAACCGGTTATTAAACCGATGCTCGAGTTTCTACGTCAAACCGGTTCTTATTTAATGGTTAATGCTTATCCTTTTTTTGCTTATGCTGCTAACTCAGACACAATCTCATTAGATTATGCTTTGTTTAAGCAAAACCCCGGTGTTGTTGATTCTGGTAATCATTTGAGATATGATAATCTATTCGACGCTCAAATCGACGCCGTTAATGCTGCCATGTCTGCACTTCAATATGACGATGTTAAGATAACGGTTTCTGAAACGGGGTGGCCTTCATTAGGTGATAGTAATGAGATTGGTGCTGGTGAAGACAATGCTGCGTCTTATAATGGTAATTTAGTGAAAAGAGTTTTGAATGGAAGTGGGACCCCTCTAAGACCTAAGGACCCACTCAATGTTTTTTTGTTTGCTCTTTTTAATGAGAATCAGAAAACGGGTCCCACTTCTGAGAGAAATTATGGTTTATTTTACCCTAGTGAGAAAAAGGTTTATGAGATTCCTTTGACGGTGTCGGAGACTAATAAATCTTCGACACCATTAGCAGCGCAGGCTCCTGTAGAGGGTGTTGCGAGGAGCAAGGTTCCGGTGAGTGGTGGTGAGGTGTCGGTGGTGGGGAATAAAGGGCAAACGTGGTGTGTGGCGAATGGTGGTTATTCGGAGGAGAAGTTGAAACACGCGCTTGATTATGCGTGTGGGGAAGGTGGTGCTGATTGTGCTCCGATCCAACCTGGTGCCACGTGTTATAATCCTAATACTTTGGAGGCACACGCTTCGTTTGCATTCAATAGTTACTATCAGAAGATGGCACGTGGGAGTGGCACGTGTGATTTTGGTGGTGCTGCATATGTTGTTACTCAACCTCCTAGTAAGTTCTTATTATTAATCTTGTAATTTTTTTTTTGCCAATATCAACCAATGTATTTTCTGTAAAAAATTTGCAATTTGCATAAGTGAAGAGTTTTTTAATTGTGTTTTATGAATCTGTGATGCAGGGTATGGAAAATGCGATTTCCCTACAGGATACTGAAAGGACGGAAATGGAGTGGGTTAGATTAGGTCAATTTTAGATTATGATTATTTAGTTTTTGAAACTATAGAGTTTGGATTATTTAATGGTGATTTGGTGGTGTTTTAGGCTTTTACTCTTGTTTTTACTTTGATAGCACGCGTTTGGATTATCATTCTTATGGTTTTTTGGTTACACATTCTTATGGTTTATTTGTGATTATTATTATTTTTATGATTAATAAATAAAACTATTCATTGGTAGTTAGGTGGACTATCGATTTCTTTGACATACTTGTTTGCAATTATGCCTCTATATATTTCTTTGCGTTTGTTGAAGGTTCGTCTTATTGTATTCCTTTTAAAATATTTAGTTGCTGCTTTGCTATGAATGTTGTCATATACCGTCCAATTACATTTAAAATTAACTTAAACTATGGTAAGATAATAGAAGAATCAAGATACATGAGGGAGAAAGAGAGGAATAGAGAGTATTACATTATGTCTTATTCACAATGATATATGACTTATATTTATGAGACACAAGTTTGCAAGTATAGGTGATAGCAAACACTCTTTTAACACACTTTCAAACACTCACTCTTTGATTAAAATTTATATGGCTCTCTTCAAATTTATATGAGATCACATAATTTGATGGAACTCTTATACACAATTAATAGAGACAATGAATTAGAATGTGTGTTAGAGAATGTATCCCTAAAGTTATTCTTTTGTAAGTTATAAGCATGTGAAGGGTCTAACATAAGTATGATAAACTTAAGCATTAACAATGTTAACTTGGGTGGCGTGGGGTTTTGTTTTGTTTTTGGTGGTGTTGTTTTTCTTATCTGATGATGGAGGGTGTTCTTCCTTTTTCGTTATTTTTATGGGTTCTTTTAGTTTTTTTGGTCACCTTTAATGTTCCTTCATCGTATAATTGTTCTTCTTTTCATTATATATATATATATATATATATATATATTTTAATATCAACCATCCATATAGAGAGAGAGAGGGCATATCAAGTTTTCTGAATTAACCGATTTTCAATGAATTATGTGTGGAAAGGCACGTATATAATTTAAATTGGGGATTTTAATATCAACCATCCATTTAAATCTAATGGCTCGTAATTGTTCCTATCATTTTCACATAAAATTACTATTCTCACTTGATATGTCCCATATATATATATATATATATATATATATCAAGTGAGAGGACTTTTATTGTGAGAGATGAGAGGGTTAAATCCTGAACTTTGGATTAATCATTACCGTGAGATTGAGTTTTAATAATTGCAGCATATCTTATTTTGGAATCATCTCCTTCTGTTTCTTTTCCTTTCTTCATTGTCAAAGAAGAAAAATCCAAGTGTCCTCTCTCTTTCTCTTGTTAATATTGCGATTTTTGTTCTTGTTCTTAGTTGAATCAACTCTAATTTTTTTTTCATTAAACAAGAATCATACCTTTTTAATCAAACCGCAAAAGAGAAGTTAGCGACAAAAGCTTTTTTTGTGTCGTTTTGGCTCTCTTAGGTTTCTCTAGCATTCCATGTTCAACAAATTAAAGTTTAAATAATAATTAAAAAAAGAAATGTTAGGCCATTAGATCTATCAGAAAAACAACCCATTTTGTTTCTGAATCCTTTCAGAGAGACCCAAGGAAATGCGAGCTAATTGACTCCAGGAAACCCATCAACAATTAGATATGCCAATAATGATGTTAATCCCTTTGCCGAGAAGATGAGCGGCTCTGACGACGTTCCGGTGTTCCTGTTCGCCGGTGTTCGTCGTTGATGTTTCTGTTCTCCGGTGTTTGTCGTTTGGGGAAAAGAGTGGTTTCATGGTTATACTGAGATTTGATGTTCTTGAATATCATAATATTACTTCTTAAATTGAATTTTTCTTGGTAATTTGTTGTTATAACAATGAAAGAGAAACTAGAAATTAAAAAAAAAATTGTATTTTGCTGATGAACCAAGTGGAGAGGGAGATACAGAATGGGAAATGAAGAAACTGTAAATGAAGAGACACGGCAAAATTGAGTGAAATCAAGGCATGTGAGTCACTATAATAAGAGTTTTAATTTGAGCCATTGATTTTGATCTAACGGTTGGTAAAAGATCCTCTCATCTCTCACAATAAATAGTCCTCTCATTTGATACACCCTCTCTCTATATATATATATATATATATATATATATATATATTGGATTGGTTAAGTCTAAGTTACTCAATTAACAACATCAACCTTTTAGCCCCTTGACATATATAACCACAAACAACACACATATGCGGTAAGAAAACCAATCCAGAAAACAATGATATATTGTACAATATTGCATCCATTTATAATCTATTTCAGAGTGAAAATAATCAAAACTTCAGAGTGAAAAAAAGTTATTAGAAACTCATGCACCATTGTTCTGGCATCATAAAAGCTTTAAATTGATTATGTTTTTCCTAATAAGTACTTGAATGTCCGAGTATGCCTCTATAACTGGAATCATTGTTAATCTATTTTATTTTATGATATGTTTTTTTAAAGGGTCTTGTTAACGAGTGTCCCCGGAACACTTTTTCTCCCTTTTTAAATTGTTAAATAGTCATTTATTTGTATTGTGTTTCTAATCCTAATAATATGAGGCAATGTAATTATACTGATTTTCAGTTACAGGGCATACAAGAACCATCTAAAATACACATCCCAGTAATGAGTGTCACAAACAAACCATAAGAAGAAGAAAAAAAGAGCAATAAATAAGACATGTATAGCTTTCAAAAGTGAGAAATTTAATCATTGAAAATGGCTTAATCCAGAAAAAAGCCCCAACCCAATACAGGAAAGGAAGGAAAAAGGCAAATAAAAAGCTGAAGGATTGCAAGACAGGAACCATCTAAAAGCAAAATGCAGGAAAGACAAATTAGAAGTAAGAAGTCTTGCATATATAACTGCTTTTAAAAAGAGCTTATAGAAACATATATAACATATAATTGCTTTTGCATACTACACAGATAAATGTAGTAGTAAAAAAATTAGCAGTCTTTCCAATGAGAATAGCTCAACCTCTAAAACTGGCTTGTTTCCCTTAGAAAGTTTAGGAGGAGAGGTAGATCCTCTTTATGGTATGGTCACAGCATACAACAAGCCTCAACAATCAAAGTATCAAGTTTGTTCAGCTATGTATGTTGAACAAACCCCAATTTGGGTTGGCCGGTGGTATTGGCTTGAAACCTTGGAATGTGCTCCTCCTTAAGGACTCAAGCTCGATTCTTTCTGGTGCCAATTTAGGTGGACTAATTTAGTTATTTCAAAAAAAAAATTATGAGGTTAAAAGCCTATTTGGATAAATAACTTAATTAATCACTTATAACATAAACACTTACAAGTGATTATGTATAAGCTATTTCAATAACAAAAGATAAAATAAATTCAAATTGTTCTCATATAAGATATAAGCTTTTTTTTAAAACTATCTTGGAGAGGTTATGAAAATAAGTTAAAACTAGCTTATGAAAATGTCATAAATTGTTTTTAAAAAGCTCTTCTAAATAGTCTCAAAAGTGTTTATGCCTGTAGATAAGTTCAAACAAGTCAATCCAAACAAAAGTGAAATTATAACAAGGCTTACCCCTAATTGATCAATACTTCAATACTGGAGACACACTGTCACAATGACCTAAACCTTAACCAAGTGTTATAGCTCAAGAATCCTATAAGCATGTTACAAATAGAGAAAATTCAGAAAGCAGTGAGCTTATTCCTTGCAGTTACAAATTTCTAAACATATATAGCTTGTTATAAACTTTTGCAATTGCAACATTACATCAACCTTAATACCTTCATTTCCCATAGAAATCAATTGCAACAAAATTGCGGAACGAACAAACTCTAACTCAGTGTTCGGATGCGGAGGAAAATAATATTAATTGAAAAGAAAAGAAAGAAAATAGAAGTAAAAAGTAAAAACCATAAATAATCAAGCTACTTTAAAGAAGATTAGAGGGTAAAAGCAAGTGATGAACATTCAATACACTACAAATTCATGAATGTGAAGACAAATTTTCACTATGTTAATGTACTGCTAAATCATTGACAAATCATAAGAAGCATGCCTTGGCATCTTGAAATAATAAAACCATGGAATATCACAAGTATAGCGACGGGATTATTAAAAGAAACATTCACTCACAATCAACTGTGATCAACCAACTACAATATAAGATAATTTAAGAAATACCATGATTTGATATAACTAAAATCCAATACTAAATCAACCTAGAATAAAAAAAAAGAAAATCTTTGTATTTAGAATAGTTAAAGTGGGAAATATTACAACAGTTAAAGTCATTATTGACATATTAATTTGTAGCTATTCTCTGCAAAATAAGAACTAAACAAATAAATATATCCTATATAGTCAGCAGTTAGTAGAAGTATCAAAAAACTTACAAGTGACTTGGCGTAACATCTAAATCACATCTACAATCTTAGACAACATAAACCATCTAATGCAATGTGTGATTGTGAACAATGTAAAATTGCAATGCATTGTGAAGAACAAACAAACAACTCTAATGAATAGAGAGATGAAAATAAAACAACAATTTTTCAAGGTGTGAATTTCATCCACCGTTAATTAACAATGAACCATGAAGTCACCGGCAACCAAAACGAGCATTAAAAAAACATAAACAAAATTTAACATAATAGTTGTGATTGAATCTCATACAGAAATGACATAGCACAAATTCTAAACCCTGGTATTATAATTAAGGTGATACCAAACTCTCAACATAGGCTTTTGAGTCTACCGAAATCCAGTCTTGAATCTTGATATTCTTTGTAGTATCATTTTTGGAATCATAAACAACCCATTTCAATTTATCATCCTCTTTGAAGTTGAGAAGCACATGATTGTTGTCTTTAGAAATATCTAATATATTGGTATAACCATGATCACCAAAGTAAGGAAGACGAATCAATTTAATCCAAGACTCTTCATTTCCGCATTCCTTCATAAGCCAGACATCAATGAATGAGTCGGAATAAAAAACTAAGCTGAAGCAATCCCTCAACATTCCCATTCTCGATGCACCAGATATTGTTCCATAATCAGGCTGTGAAATCTCTTTGTAAGACTCTTTCCCCAAATCAAGAAAAACAATGTTACATGAGTAACCACCAGACACATAAGAATATGCAAACCAATAAACCTTTCCCTTTACGATGGTTCCCCGTTCATCATCAGGAACCATAGAAGGGAAATCCTGAATCCTTCTCCATGAATGAGTGCCCAAAGTGTGAACTTTAACTTGAGTTTTGCAAACCGTGAAGGGCACAAATTCAAAATCATAGGAAAAAACAGAAACAACTTTGTAATTATGAATAAAAGGATCATATCCAAAAGCAAATGTAGTTATACCATCTTTGGCTTGTGGTGGAATATCTAAAGAGGGTAGTTCCTTGAAGTTTCTAGTTGAAGCTGGGTTCCAAAGAAGTGCGAGACCGAGACGTTTATTAATCTCGAAACAAATGAGACCGTCACAAGAAGCAATGATATTATGTATGGAGTTTGGATCGATGAAGGAGAAATCGAGTTGTGTGGGATTAGAGGTGAAAAGAGAGTCGAGTGGATAAGACATTACATTAATGATTTTTCTGGATATGCTGCTTGTGAAGAGGAGGAGTTTGGGTTTGGTAGTTGAGACGCGAAGTTGTTTCTTAGAGAATTTGGAATTGTTTGAGATGAGAGAATTCCATGACTTGCAGACGCATCGGAATTGTAGGAGGGACTTCACGGGGAGTCTACATAGGATTTCGGCCATGAGATCAAACGGAAGTTGAGTCACCGGTGAGGGGTGAAGTGGCTGCTTCCTCTTGACTGGAAGTGTTATGGGTCCAGTGGAGGTGGTTAATTGCGGCTGCCTCGTGGCGGCGCTAGTTTCCACCATAGTTGAATCAGAAGTTGCAACGTCGTTTTCGAGTGTTAGGGTTTTGCTGTGTCCGTAATTTAAACCCTCAATCCAACGCACTCACTTTTACTCTTGTTTTTACTTTGATAGCACATGTGGATCCTCATTCTTATGGTTTATTTATGATTATTATTATTATTTGTATGATTAATGATTAAAACTTTTTATTGGTTGTTAGGATGACTACCGATTCTTTGACATACTTGTTTGTAATTATGCCTTTATTTCTTTGCGTTTTTTTGTTGGTGTTAACCATTTAATTTTCATCTAAGAATTGTTTCACCTAAAAACTTGGATTCTACCAAACGATTCGTCATTGGTGAAGTTCATTAATCACTTAAATCCAATTACTTGGTTTTATTTCTTTGGTTTTATTGAAGGTTGTTCAACTTATTGTATTCCTTTTAAACATCTGGTAGTTGCATAGCATCCTTGGAAATGTAGCGCTATGAATGAATGTAATCATGTCCGTCCAATTACAATTAATTAAAATTTGAATAATTCAAAATAGCAAGTTTATAAGTTAACAATTGAAGCATGAAGATATACAAGGGAGAAAAGAGATAAGAGAGTATTGCATTATGTTTTTTGAGATTTCATTTACAATTAAATAAACACACAAGATTTGAAAGTTATAAACATATCAAATCAAGAGTCTACCATAATGTATCTCAAAAAACATAATGCAATACTCTCTTATCTCTTTTCTCCCTTGTATATCTTCTTGTATATCTTCATGCTTCAATTGTTAACTTATAAACTTGCTATTTTACAATTAAATAAAAACACAAGATTTGAAAGTTATAAACATATCAAATCAAGAGTCTAACATAATGTATCATCAATTTAAGTATTAGCTCATGTGGAGAGCATTTTTGCTCATGGAGTTTATAAGTGACATATAGGATATTTAAAAAGAGGTGTATTATTTGAACAATTATCTGCTTGACAACTTATCATTCAACCATATGTTTATAAGGAAAAGTAGATATTGACACGAAAACCAAAGCAATAGAGATAGAATGTAAAAACATAATGTCAATATAAAAAAAAATTATCACAAATCGGTTGTACAAATATCATTTCTCATTTAAAAAAGACTTGTTGAAAAGTAGGCACACTCAGCCAAAATATTCAGAACATTCTCTTTAAGTGTTCATTTGAGGATAAAAATGAGATAATTAGGAAGAAAACAAATCAATTTTCAAGATAATAAATATAGTTCTGAGCGAGCAACTGTAAATTGTTTCTTGCAAGACCATAAAATTGTGTCTGTTCTTCTTTCCAGCTCCTCTTGTTCTTGGTCAGCCAAATATAATCACCCCCCACTCAGACTCAAGATCACTAAATGCTAAGATTTTGAATATCCCATTGACCACAAATATTTTTCAATATCTCATACAATTATTAGCAACCATTATTAGAATATCATTAGATATTATTAGCAATCATTAGAATATGATCAACTAATTATTTGCAATTCTTAGTAACCAAATCTTAGCTTGTACATGTTGACAACTTCTAGTATTTATACGTCTTCTGATTAATAGAAACTCGTATAGCCTTATTTAACGGATGATGAATCAGAAGGTTACAAAGAACAAAATACAGCTCAACTAAAACAGTTCAGCTTTATGCATCAAGGTGATACAAAGAGTGGATCACAAATAACAAGAATAGACTCGAAACCCTAAATGACATTTTTCTCAAATGATGGCTTCAGTAGTCTTGCATAAGGTTTGAGTCTTTCATTATATAGTCAGAGAATGCATGGGCTTGGTCTTCAATCGGGCTAAATAATTAAGCTGATCCAATAAAATCTTCGGCTACAATCTTCATAGAAGCAAATATAATGTTTCCTAAAATGTTTAGGACATTTAATATGAAAATACGGCAAATCATAAACTGACACAAGCAGCTTCTAGAAACACACGCCTCTTGGAGCACAAGTCACGTGAATCATATCTTCAATCAAATCTTCAGTGATCTCACAAAAAAAAAACAAATCTTCCAAGAATGCGAAATAAAACACAACATCCTAAGACAGGATGTCGTACTTACATGTCTAGGACATCTAATCCAACATCTTGCTAGAACTTCTTCTTTTAACAAAATGCAGCCAACACGATATAAAACCCAACAATCAATATCTTAGTCATTGTCTTCAGGCCCGACCTTGGGGGAGTGCAAACAGCTCAACCAAGATGGGCCTCTAAAATATATGGGCCTAAAAAAAATTATAGTCTTAATACCCACACCCCATTTAAATAAAAAAAACATATGTTCCTTCTTTTTCTTTCTTCAGTATGCGTTTGAGTTTCTTCTTCTCACTCAACACCTTTTCTTTCGCTTAATATTTTTTATTTCGTTTCATGTTTAGAAGTTCTTCTGATTCTGATTTTTTAATGAAGCTTAGCTACACGAACTTTGTTATATGTTGCTTAATGCTTATTAGTAATTACTTTTTAAAATTTTAGTGTATAATTGCTAATTTTGTTGAATGTTGCAAATATATGGTTCTAACATATGTTGAATATTGAATGTCAAAATTTTTGTTATATGTTGAATGTTGAAAAATATAATTGCTAATTTTGTTATATGTTGGACGTTGAATGTTGACAAATTTTGGTATATGTTGCTAATATATGCCTCCTAAATTTCAGGTTCTAATTTTTTTTTCAGTCTTCCTCTATGCCTCCTAAATTGCCTATTAGGATTAGAAATTTTAAAAAAAATTGCGTTTTTATTTTATTGGGGGTCTATTTTACTATGAGAGCCGAGCCTCCTATTTTATAGGAACGTCCCTGATTATCTTAGTAATCAAGTTGAAACTATGTAACACCTATACTAAATTTATCTAGAATATTTAGCATGCGTATTAAAACTTGATACTAGATACATTAAAATTTTCAATACTAATACAATACTACTGAATGAATACAAGATTGCTCATTTATACAACTAATAAAGTACCACTAATGTGAACATATATACAAAATTACTGGTGAAATTCTGAACTGGTACATCACGAGCAATATCACTCCACTCAGCTTCTCCCTGATAAACTTCATCATGAACCTCTTACTTACCTAAAACTGAATCAAAAGGATTGGAATGAGACATAATGTCTCAGTGAGCTCCACATATCCTAGGTTGTGTGGCAACCTCGGGGAAAACCTATGATTGCCACATTCTAATCTCAACCCATTTTGGGTTTATACGTGTATATGTTTGCTATACTGTGTAGTCGTGAAAACTAGACTACGTTCTGCTAACTTAGTGATCAAGAGGAAGCTAGGATCACTATCTGATAATTGTTATCTACCTAGTCATATTCTCATTGTATTATAATCATCTTTCTGATATCATTAAGTTAGAAAGTTAGCGTGTAACAAACAATTATTATCTTGGTTCATTTTACGAAGTGCATCCGAGTGGAGTAACCCCGGAATACATCTCCCATCTTACCGGTGAAAATTCCTATCTGAGGCTAACACCGGACTCCCCTTATCGTTGTGTGGACAACCCTCTCGAAGAAGTCACATCCGGCATAATCCGGAGCCTGCTGGACACAACTTAAACTTACATGTGGACAACCCTCTTGGAGAAGTCCCATCCGGCATAATCCGGAGTCTGCTGGACATGTTTAACCTTTTAACATACGTGTGGACAACCCTTTCGGAGGAGTCCCATCTGGTATAATCCGGAGCCTGATGGACACGTTTAACCTTGTAGTCTGATTATTGTCTTAATTATTCATAAGTATAACTGATACATTATTCTAATCATATGCATATCTAATGCATTCACCAGGGTGAATAATTCTCTGCTACTTGAATGTTGAAATACATTTCTTGTACTTTCGCACGCTTAATTGAATTACATTCTTATTCTTGATAACCTATTATAGGTTCTAGACATATTGTTGTCATATGTCGTCCTTAAAGGCTTATTATCTTTAACCCTATCCCGTCTAACCTTTACTCTCAGATCTCTAATGCATCGCCTTATCCTTGTTCACCCGTAATTTATCCATTAAAGTCCCATCCGGATACGTCAAAATGGCACTTTCTAGGAAAAATAGGGTTTTCATTTAAAAGGCTTGCAAAAAGCCTTGCCGAGTGCGCACCAGCTCGCTGTACGCAGCTCAACAAGAAGTTGTCATAACTCGCCCAGCGAGCTGGCCCTTGCCATGGCGAGTTGGTCCAGAACTGAAAATGATGTGCTCACTGCAAGCTCATCGTGGCGAGCATGACAATACAAAAAATGTTCAAAACATGATTTTTCCTCCATTTTGACTTATCCAAACTTACCCAAGCTTCCCAATAGCTTTAGGAATGATTTTAAACTACCAATTGATGACTTAATTCGTGGATTAACAAGGATTTAGCATGCATTGGAGATTAGGGCACAAAATTGATAACTTTCTAGATAAGGGGTTTTCACCCAAAACTTACCTAAGGTGGGTTCTAATCTAAGGAACTCACCTGAATAACTTTTTTAATCCTTGTCAAGCTTCACTCAAACCCTAGCTTCAATCCTTTCCTTTCTTCCTTGCTTCCTTTAGTTTCCAAAATGGCTCAAGAGTCACAAAGTTGTGCTTGCAAGTGGCTAGACCAAAAAGGGAGGATGATTAGATGAAGATTGAAATGGTAAGGGATGAGAAATTGTGGGAGAGAGTAGAGAGAAGGGAGAGGTTTGAGTCTAGAGAGAGAAAGGGACAGAAAAATGAGGAAGAAAATGGGTATTGGCCCTTTTATAGGACCCTGGAGCGGCAATTACCAAATTGCCCTTCACTTAAAATATCTCTGGTACATCGTCTCAACACTGATAAATATCTGAGTCTGAAGCGGGATGTTACACTCTACCCCCTTAAAGAAATTTCGTCCTCGAAATTTAGAATTCACTTGAGATCATGTAAAAATGGATTCTTCATACCTCTGTCTTAGTTACTCCAGATATTCTCTACTAGCTGATTCTTCCATTCCACCTGACTATCGGGATTCCATGGCTACTCTAAGGTCTGACATGTACACTATACATACATCTTGATTAAAGCTGGTTGGATAAAACTGGTTCACGGCCATGGTTTCCAATTCTATAAGTTGAAAATACTCGACAATCTCTTCCTTAACTGAAAGGCTTAATGTATATCACATAACTCTTACATAGTAGGACGTGTGGTTATCTGAACCAATATACCCGACTCACTTGACCATGTCCCTTGTCCACACACTTCTTATAAATCCAACTTAAGGTTATCAAGTATTGGATACTCTTGCTGAATTTTATGAGCTTCCTTGTTTGTCTGCATAGTCTTACCTTGACGACTTTGGGTAAATCCCATCTTCCTCAACTATTTCTATTCTTCGAGAGGTCTATTGCACTACAACGAATTCCGATGAATTCTTATCTTTGTCTTTCACCTCGTATAACGGCATATTACCTATATATTTATATCATACTTCGTAAAAACAAATCGTTCTACACTGGAAAGGCATCTGATGTTGGGTATTCTCAAACGGAAGTAAGGACTACTACAACTACCTCCACTGTCCAAATACCAGTAGGAGGCATCACTTCTAGTACCTGCTTCTTTCGTTCTGACATCCTGGTGTACTACTTGTCACAACCATAATCATTGTTTCAACTCCCACTGCGGAATCCTTAAGAGCTCGAGAAAATCTCATAGGCTACTCGCACTCTACCCTAACTAGTCGACGACAACGCGTATCTTAATGACTTAGGAATTCTTCTTCCTTACTAGGATTCTGACAATCTTGCTTCATTCGCGGTACATCTAAGTCGTACCGGGGAAAGTAGAACTTTCCTCATGGATCTCTTCTAGAACTTAGCTTATGTCATTCAAAAGATACACCTTGTTTCCGAAAGAAAACTCTATTCTGACCGTTACTATAGTGGTTAATCCCATCAATATCATAATACTTTATTCATAACCTGAATTTGCGTAGTCCCATACTGTAGACTGCGAGTGATTCCTAATCTGCGCGACAAAATTCCTTTCATACCTGTGAACATCAGGTTCAAAATTTCCGAACTCTTCAACTAAAACGTGTTTGGTTTCAATAAACCTGATCTGAGTGGTACCTTCTCACTTAAACATTAATGACCGCATACAACGGTTACTGATACATGTCACATAACTGAATAATATGATACACAACTGTCTGAGTAGTATAAGTACTGACTGATGGGTACATAATACTAAACATAATCTGATACATGAGACATGTTTACATAATGTGGGTACCACATGAAATAAACTCACATGCCACTACAATTGTCGTTCCTGATCAATGCTTCAAATCCAAAATTATCATCTTGCAAGTGCAACATTTACCACCCTCGCCTCATGCATAATTCTCTCTTGGCTAAACTTACTCTTCAAGCCCCCCTTGGAGTTACTGAGCTGAATATCTTGATTACCGTACTAGCGGTGACCTCAACCGCTTTAGACTTAACATGGTAGAAACATATCTTCCATAATCTTACCACATACTCTGAAACTACTTAGATATTCTGTTACTCACGAGTTTCGGGATTTGAAGTATCCCCCAGCTTAACTTTTAAGATTTCCCGTTAGGACTTATGATATGTTCAAGTCATCACTGCTTACTACTATCTGTGTTACGAAAACTGAGAACTAAATACCCTTTTTGCATTTCATCTGGCAAGGGTTTCACAAACATTCTTGTTCCCTAAGCTTCAACTTAGAATTGTTCGTTAACTCATTCTTGGATCACTTCTCCGCTGCGCAACTCTGATTTTTAAGAACTCGCTTTGGGATAGGAGTAATACACCACTATTACCATATAAAATCTCTTGACCAATCTTACTCCTTTATAACCTTGTAGTTACCATAACAGAACTATCTTACGTTCGTTGCTTCACTTGTGATTTCGACTACGTACTTACCCAAGTGTTGTAATCATCCTTCGAAGTTCACATACTAATTACAAGAATTAACTTCATACTGTGTAATGCTTCGAAACACTACTTACCTTACTGACTGATCGTCTCATGACTTTGTGTTTTCCGTTAGACATAACAATACACTTACTCCCGTGAAACGATTTCTTGAATACTCTTCTAGATTCACATCTTTCGTATACTGAAATCCACTGATGGCTCGAGTCTCGTTTCCATTCATTTGATTCTCATCCGTAATGGTTTCATACTAACATTCTTCTCCGAGACAACTCCGGTCTCAATGACTCTATCATGTCCTTTAGGTTCCTCTTCAAGTTTCTTCGAGAATATTTCGTCTGGAAAGGACTCAAACTCTTACCGGCTCTCTAGTAAGACCAATTATAAATTACATCTCTTCAAGTGCCCGACTAAGTGATCTTAAACTTCAACACCTCCTCATTACCTATTGGATTCCTCCAGTAACTCGTTACTGTATTCACAACTCAAAATCTGATCTTATTATCTGAATGGTTCTCCATTTATACTAAGTAATTTCCATAGGTCTTCTCGACCATTGTCTTCTTCATATGGTTTTGAACAATTCAAGGTCTGCACATTTTACCATCTTCGGAAGCATACCAACATTAGGTGATCGCTTTCGGTTTTCCAGAATAATTGCATAAGGAAACCCATCAATTAAAAACATAAAACTCCTTAACATTAACCACGACCTTAACTTGTGTGCTAGCGACGATCTTCCTGATAATAAAGCCTCAAAATAATTCCCGGCTAAAATTCCGATTAATCCTTAATATATTGGTCTACTTTAGTCCTGTGATATCTTAAACTTGCCCTCTACATCCAATCAAGGAAGTTCGATATTATTCGTCCGTTAGTTCACTAAATTCCAACATCTTATTATTCAATCTCCATTTCCCGATTTTTCTGAAAAAAATTTACGTCTCATCTCTTGCCATTTTTGGGGGTCTCCTTCACTTATCGCCAAGCTTGCGTCTCTCATACAAAAACATCTCAATGACTCATGTTAAAGGAAGGTAGTCTGATCTACTTTTCATTGCGTAGAATTCCAGTTGAGCTTATCTTATTTTCTTATCTTCTTGCCAGTAAAACACATCTGAATCACGCTTCGATTCACAACAGGTCTTATCACTACTACTTACTTATCCATCTTGATTCTTAGGTTGCATGCCATCTTCTCTTCTTAATTTACAAATCTGGCGATTAAGATTCGGAAGATGTGGCTGATTTGGCCGGGTTAAACTTGCTTGCGCTTCACGTTCAATGACCACATATGAGGGGTTAGCTTCATCTATCCAAATATTTCGCTTATTCCATAATTGATTCTCATAACTGTTTGGATATTAAAATCTTGTCCGGTTCAAGCGTGCGAGTCCTTTGATTCTTACTAACTCTACCCTGACTGGGAGTCTAGAGGTTCCGATAATTCCTTATTCCGAACTTCTGGGTCTGGAACTGCAATTCTTTAACTTTGTTCCCGAACTTATTACTTTAGTCTACACCTCACTTTAACTTCTCAAACTACTGTTCCCGTTAAGGTTCCACATCATTCCTTAGAGTATTCCATAATTCCATACTTCTTATGTCTCCACAGACGATGTTGAGGTACTCCGTCTTGTTCTTAATTATCTCTAATATTCATGAAACTTTGCCATCAACAAGCTTCGTTACTTTACGGTTTGATGACCACCATTTGGCACTGAATACTTCTTCGCCAATTTCCATCTTATAAATCTGACACCTTGATCTTCGCTCTTCATAAGCTTCATTCCTCCACAATCCCATTCAGCTCTCAGACATTTGTCCTAACTGTCATATACTAGATTGAGTTGATCAGGCTCAACTAGATGTGACATTTAGAACAATATCCAGAACCCAATGGTCCCACTACGTTTGTTGAAATTTTAATGACCCAAGGCACGATCTGCATCGACCTGCTCTGATACCAATTGTAACACCCATACTAAATTTATCTAGAATATTTAGCATGCGTATTAAAACTTGATACTAGATACATTAAAATTTTCAATACTAATACAATACTACTGAATGAATACAAGTTTGCTCGTTTATACAACTAATAAAGTACCACTAATGTGAACATATATACAAAATTACTGATGAAATCCTGAACTAGTACATCACGAGCAATAACACTCCACTCAGCTTCTCCCTGATAAACTTCATCACGAACCTCTTACTTACCTGAAACCAAATCAAAAAGATTGAAATGAGACATAATGTCTCAGTTAGCTCCACCTATCCTAGGATGTGTGGCAGCCCCGGGGAAAACCTAAGATTGCCACATTTTAATCTCAACCCATTTCGGGTTTATACGTGTATGTGCCTGCATACTGTGTAGTCGTGAAAACTATACTACGTTCTGCTAACTTAGTGATCAAGGGGAAGCTAGGATTATTATCTGATAACTGTTATCTACCTAGTCATATTCTCATTGTATTATAATCATCTTTCTTATATCATTAAGTTAGAAAGTTAGCGTGTAACAAACAATTATTATCTTGGTTCATTTTACGAAGTGCATCCGAGTGGAGTAACCCCGGAATACATCTTCCATCTTACCGGTGAAAATTCCTAACTGAGGCTAACACCGGACTCCTCTTATTGTTGTGTGGACAACGCTCTCGAAGAAGTCCCATCCGGCATAATCCAGAGCCTGCTGGACACAACTTAAACTTACATGTGGACAACCCTCTCGGAGAAGTCCCATCCGGCATAATCCGGAGCCTGCTGGACATGTTTAACCTTTTAACATACGTGTGGACAACCCTTTCGGAGGAGTCCCATCCGGCATAATCCAGAGCCTGATGGACACGTTTAACCTTATAGTCTGATTATTGTCTTAATTATTCATAAGTATAGCTGATACATTATTCTAATCATATGCATATCTAATGCATTCATCAGGGTGAATAATTCTCTGCTACTTGAATGTTGAAATACATTTCTTGTACTTTCGCACGCTTATTCTTATTCTTGATAACCTATTATAGGTTCTTGACATATCGTTGTCATATGTCGTCCTTAAGAGTTTATTATCTTTACCCCTATTAGCTTCCATACCCGTCTAACCTTTACTCTCGGATCTCTAATGCATCGCCTTACCCTCGTTCACCCGTAATTTATCCGTTAAAGCCCCCTTCGGATACGTCAAAATGGTACTTTCTAGGAAAAATGGGGTTTTCATTTAAAAGGGTTGCAAAAAGCCTTGCCGAGCGCGCACCAGATCGTTGTACGCAGCTCAACATATCAACAAGGAGCTGTCATAACTCGCCCAGTGCGAGTTGGTCCAGAACTGAAAATGATGTGCTCGCTGCAAGCTCGCCGTGGCGAGCATGACAGTAGATAAAATATTCAAAACGTGATTTTTCCTCCATTTTGACTTATCCAAACTTACCCAAGCTTCCCAACAGCTTTAGGAATGATTTTAAACTACCAATTGATTACTTAATTCGTGGATTAACAAGGATTTAGCATGCATTAGAGATTAGGGCACAAAATTGATAACTTTCTAGATAAGGGTTTTCACCCAAAACTTATCCAAGGTGGGTTCTAATCTAAGGAACACACATGAATGACTTGTTTAATCCTTGCCAAGCTTCACTCAAACCCTAACTTCAATATTTTCCTTTCTTCCTTGCTTCCTTTAGTTTCCAAAATGGCCCAAGAGTCACAAAGTTGTGCTTGCAAGTGGCTAGGCCAAAAAGGGAGGATGATTAGATGAAGATTGAAATGGTAAGGGATGAGAAATCGTGGGAGAGAGTAGAGAGAAGGGGGAGGTTTGAGTCTAGAGAGAGAGAAAGGGAAGGAAAAATGAGGAAGAAAATGGGTCTTTGCCCTTTTATAAGACCCTGGAGCGACAATTACCAAATTGCCCTTCACTTAAAATATCTGTGGTACATCGTCTCAACACTGATAAATATCTGAGTCTGAAGCGGGATGTTACAAACTACATGATCCTTGTGGAGATGAACTTTTATAAACATCACTACTTGTCAGCATACTAATGCACTTGGTAGTATTTTATCATCATTCGACATAAACTTCGTCCTTTTGAAAATCTAAAAACATAGTGTTACCTGTGTTTTTCGACAAAGGACATAAAATACAGTTACCATTGGTTTGATTTGACACGTGGAGGAAAAGTGGGAACTTCTAGTCTAAAGGAGTTCCGAAGTTGCACTTGTCCGATCGACAAAATCGAAGTGTTAGAATTGGTCGAAACGCACATCAACAAAGCGAAGATTGATTTTGTTTCGAAAAGTTTCTTTGACAAACTGTCAAAAGTCATGGTTGTCGAAAGAGCAGGATTTGAATTTCAAATAGGTTGTTTTTCTCTATTATTAAGCGTTATTAGCAGTTAGAAGTGTGGATAGGATTGTACAGTTATTTCCTTTAGTATAAATAAGAGTTTTCCATGAGGAAAACGGGGTCACAAAATCACTTACATAATATTCTACACACTCGAAGTATCCAAGTTACAGCGAGAAAAGAGTCATGAATCATGTATGATCCTTGTGAACAATCTTTATTTCAAATCAATGCAATTTACTTTACTCTAAGTTAATTTCTGCAATCTACTTTTATACTATAATTCCTTGTTGATAAGTTCAAGCAACCGAACTTGGAGATATTTTGTTTCCTTCTTCTATTCGAAACATATAAAAATACATAAAGATATGCGAAGATACTCAAACAAACTTGACACACAATGGCCTGAGATTACTGGTTGATCTCGCAAGCAATAAATCTATAACCATCGGTTGTTTACCAAAAACCAGGGTAAACAAATTGGCACGCCCGGTGGGACTCTGTGTGTCTTAGAACAAAATTTTCACAGTTTTTTGTTCGCATTCTGTTCTCTTTGAATAAATTCTTGTGATTTTACTTCGTATGCGATTGAGAGGAGGTAAGTGTCTTCCCGAAATGGTGCGTCCAAGTTCAACAACTGCTTCCTCATCTAGCACTCAAGCCGGTGCACAAATTTCACAAGAAATACCCGCTAGTAGCCTAACCCAATCGAATGTGTCTGGTGTTACAGCCTCCATGCCGTCGTCATCGTCGATACCAACATCGACTGGGCCTGCAGTCGCCGAGGCCGCCATCCCATCGACGCAGACGAGCCCACCGGTCTCTAGACCGTGGATACAACAGGTGGATAGAAATACTTTGGCAGGGACCTTTGGTGCCTCGATTCCATAGTTTTCGCTTGCGACGGCAATGAGAGATCCGCCTTATGGCATGCCGACAACTTTAATGGCAGGCCTTGGGACGAATGCGTCTATATTCGCGGATAACACAAATACCATATCGTCACCAGTTCATGGGTCTGAGATGAGTATCCCTGGTCAAAACGCCCCTTTGGCGCTGACTAATACATTCGTGGCGTCGATTAGACAACAAATGGACGAGAGTAATCATGACATGGTAAACATGTTAACTCAGCAGATCGGAACGGTATTTAACCCTATGATCCAGGCTACTAACCAGAGTTACCAAATGTTGGCTGCTCAAATGGAGAGAATTGCCAATTTCTTTAACCCAGTTCAACCACCGAATCTCGGACCGCTTCGAATTGACGGAAGATGAGATAATGTGGTAAATCAGGGGCCACACCACGCACCCCAAGGGGTTGAAGAGCCAATAGTAGGGGCAGCACAACAAGCCCCTGAAGTCGTTTTGGTAAATAGAAACCAAGACGCAGACGAAGTGGTCAGACAAGTTCGACAGAATAATCTGGGAGGGCAAGAAAACATAGCCCATCTCGTCGAAACAATTTTGGTCCAAAATGGCCTTAATGTAGGCTTACGTAGGCCAAATTTCGTTTCAGCCTTGTCTGAATATGTCTTGCAAACTGAACTTCCTAGGGGATGGAAGATCCCCAAATTCACAAAGTTTGCTGGAGAAACGAATGAGTCCACTGTCGAACATGTTGCCCGTTATCTAACGGAGGCCGGGGACATCGCAAATAATGAAAATTTAAGAATGAAATATTTCCCCAACTCCTTGACGAAGAACGCTTTCACATGGTTCACTACTCTCTCTCTCCTCATTCAATACATAATTGGAACCAATTGAAGAGAGTGTTCCATGAACAGTTCTACATGGGCCAGTCTAAGATAAGTTTGAAAGAATTGGCTAGTGTTAGGCGGAAAACGCCCGAATCTGTTGATGACTATCTCAATAGATTTAGACTTTTGAAAGTGAGGTGTTTCACCCAAGTGCCCGAACATGAGTTAGTCGAAATGGCTGCTGGTGGCCTAGATTACTCTGTTCGAAAGAAATTGGACACCCAACACTTGAGAGATATGGCCCAATTGGCCGATAGGGTTCGACAAGTAGAAAGGTTAAAAGCCGAAAAGGCTAGGTCTAACAGGTTCCACAAAAAAGAGAAGGTTGAGTATGTCGATGATATCGGCAGCAACCAAGAATTCGATGTTGAATATGCTTCCATCGAAGAGAATGACGTTAATGTAGCCGAATGAAAACCTGGACCCCCATATGTTTGTAAGTTGTTGAAACCATCAGACGGAAAAACTCCCGTCGAACCAAAAAATGGTAAGTTTGTTGCGAAATCATACACCTTTGACGTTACTAAATGTGACGAAATTTTTGACTTGTTAGTCTCTGATGGTCAAATTGTGGTGCCTAAAGGTTTAAAATTGCCACCGATAGACCAAAGGAAGAAAAGAGGATTTCGCAAATTTCATAATTTTTTGGGTCATAATACTTCCCGTTGTGTTCTTTTCAGGGACTTGGTGCAGAAAGCACTCAACGAAGGAAGGTTAAAATTTGGTGACAAGTCAAAATCGCCAATGCAGGTAGATGCTGACCCTCTCCCAGTCACCGACGCAATGTACGCCGAGCCGTTAGACGTAAATGTTGTCGAGTTTATGGAAGAGATGCCAGGGGAAAGTTCCAGCAACCCCAAGGAAGTTACTGAAAGCCTCATGATAACACCTGCAATGATCACTGAAGATCAGTACAAGAAACAATTGAAAGTTGTGTACCCTGATGTTGAAGAGGGTCTGGTTGCTTTTCTGAATCGTTGCAAGATAAGCAATTCAGAGGTCACGATCTGTCCAAAATGCAGTTCAGTGTTCAACAAAAAAGCAGCAAGAAGCCTCGAGGGGAAGCAGTTGGTGTCAAAGAGGAAGGGAAAATGGGTTGACAACAGGCCTAAGTTCAATTTCAATCAAAGGGGGATCCCATATAGGGTGGTACCTACGGTGAAGACATACGTCCCATCCTCGGAGACTCCTGTGGGTAAATGGGTCCATTCTAACGAAAAAAATATGGGTCGTCGTTCGTCTATATCAGCGAATGGAGAAATCCGTCATGTCGACAATAGGTACTCCTACAAGAATGGATACAAAGGAAAGAACCCCATGACAAAGACTCATTAGCGTAGATTCCAACATCAGAAGAGGGCTGCTACCACCGATGTTGTTGAAAATTCTGCAAAAGGAAAACAATTAGTGATCACCAAGGTTAGGAAGCCAGCAACAGAGAAACTTTTTCCTCCACTGCCTCCCGTCAAAGAAAACCTTCCTGCTGAAGATGAAGAAATAGGATCAAATTTTTCCGATTCCGAACCAGATTTTGATGTGATATGCAATGTCGTTTCGATTCTACCAATCGAATTTGATGTAGTCTCAGAGATCATTGAGGGGGAAGAAGATTTTACAAAGGATATGGCTGAGCATAAGCCAGTTTGTTATTATGTGATGAATAGTGGTTATGTCGAAGAACAGCAGGCCATGTTCGAAAAGCCTAGTCGAGATATGAGGAATCATCTTAAACCTTTGTTCGTCCAGGCCAAGGTGAATAACATCGGGATAAACAAAGTCCTAGTGGATGGTGGCGCAGCGGTGAATTTGATGCAGTTATTATTCGGCCATTCTTATGGGGCAATTAAAGTTGAATTAATTGTCGGAAGTGTCAAAAGGTCAACATTGTTCCTGGTAATCCCATCCAAAGCCAATTATAATTTGTTACTCGGCAGAGAATGGATACACGGTGTCGGAGCAGTCCCATCGACTATGCACCAGAGGATTTCCATCTGGATGGAAGACAGAGTGTTAGAGAATATTGAAGCCGACCAATGCTATTTCAGGGCGGAAGTCGACCATATAAACAAAAAGACCTTTGACAAACATTTGGAATATATTTCGCCATGTCGATCCTCAGATTTTGGTCTAGTGAGACCAGAGCTTGTGAAGAGTTCTGTTAAACTCCACCCATACCGTGGCCTCTTTTGGGAAAGGGAGTTAGTCGAAAACAGTAAGTCTTCGGAGGACGAAGCCGCACCAGCTGGGTGGGATGACAGACAGTAATCATGTCCATTCCCAGTTCATGGGAGAGAATTACGGCCTATGTGGCCGAAAATAAATAAAACACGATTTTGGAAGCTGTCATGCGACAAAAAATGGCCCTAGAAACCATCGAAGATTGTCAGGAAGACAAGCCGCTCGAAGATCAGAGGTTGGATTGCATTTATGATGAGGAGCCCTTAGGTTTCGAGAAAGATCCAATGGGTCCCGCCAAGAAAATTGTAGCACAAGACCCTCTAGAGGAAGTCGACCTGGGAGATGACTCTGTGAAGAGGCCAACTTATATCAGCACCAAAATTGATGAGGGATTCAAAGTTCGAATTAGTAAACTTTTAGAGGAATATAAAGATTTTTTTGCTTGGGACTATAATGAAATGCCAGGTCTAAGTCGGGACGTAGTGGAGTTAAAACTACCAATCCGACCAGGAAAGAAGCCAGTAAAGCAAACTCCAAGCCCCAAATCCTGTCGAAAATCAAAGAAGAAATTGAAAGGCTCTTACAAAGCAAGTTCATTAGAACAGCTAGGTACGTTGAGTGGTTGGCTAACATAGTCCCTATAGTACAAAAAAGAACGGAACTTTTAGGGTTTGCATAGATTTTAGAGATTTAAACAACGCTACACCTAAAGACGAATACCCTATGTCGGTAGCAGAAATGTTGGTTGATTCGGCAGCAGGTTTTGATTACTTAAGCATGTTAGACGGCTATGTTTTAGAGTCTGAAGCACTGTTTCAGACGCAGAATGTGCCTTCAGACGCTGAACAGTACATCAGACGCACTGTTCAGACGTTGACCAGCGTTGACTCCTTCAGACGCTGAACAGTACATCAGACGCACTATTCAGACGTTGACCAGCATTGACCTTCAGAAGCTGGATTTTTTTGCATTCAATCTGATTCTTTCTGTGCGTATCTTTGTGAGATTTGTCAAGGATTTATTTTTGGCATTTGGTTTCTAGAAGACTGATATTTTTGTTGAAGATCTTGAGAAGATTTGCCTCGTGTTTATGCTTAATTATATTTACTGAAGGATCTTTGCAAGATACAATGTAGAATTATTTGTTTCCTTATTGAGCCTTTCATAATTCAGAAACATATCATTTGCAGAAGATTGGATTCAGAATTAAGAGAGCTGCTGAAGCCTATTTAAGGAGATGTGCTGCTACCTGTTGAAGACTACGAGTCATATATTAGAAATCAGAGAATTTGAGTCTTTGTGTTTTTAAACTTAGGTTTATTTGTACACCACTCATCTGAGATGGTTTAGTGTGTTTGAGTTGTAATTCACTCTAAGCCTTTAGGTATGAGTGTTGTTCATTGATGTATTGAAGTTGTCTTCAAAACTGAGTTGATTTTAGAGTTGTTAAGTAACTGGGTTGTAGTTGCTTGATTAGGAAGTAAGAAGGGGGTTTCTTATACTCAGGTGTTGGGTAGAAATCAGAACTATAGGAGATTAAGTCAGAAGACTAGGAACAGGGGGTCTGTGTCTTGAGTCTTAGGATTAATTCCAATAATGGATTTCCTTCCTGGATTGGTATCCTCCAGACGTAGGTGGTATTTGCACCGAACTGGGTTAACAAATACTTGTGTTCTTTACTTTCTGCACTTTTATTTGTTGATTCTGAACCAGTTTTGATTGTGCTCTGTTTTGCAAACAACGTACTCTGTTTTTGTGTTCTGAACCGTACCAGCCAGAATTTCAATTGGTATCAGAGCAGGCACCCTGCTTGTGATTGGGTGAGCTCCAGGGAAGAGTTTTCTGCTAGTATGGACAAGGAGGGAGGATATGTCAACAGACCACCATTGCTGGATGGCACAAATTACGAATATTGGAAGTCTAGAATGTGTGCCTTTCTGAAATCCATTGACAGCAGAACTTGGAAAGATGTGCTAAAAGGTTGGGATTATCCAGTTGTTTTAGACAAAGATGGGAACAAGACTGAGGTGCTGGAACCAGAAGAAGAGTGGACAAAGGCTGAAGATGATCTGGCTCTTGGAAACTCCAAAGCCTTGAATGCCCTATTCAATGGTGTGGACATGAACATGTTCAGATTGATCAAGCAGTGTACCATTGCAAAGGATGCCTGGGAGATACTCAAGACCACTCATGAAGGTACTTCAAAGGTCAAGCTATCCAGACTTCAATTACTCACAACAAAATTTGAAAACTTGAAGATGTTGGAGGATGAGAGTATTCAAGATTTCTATATGAATGTCCTGGATATGGCAAATTCTTTTGAGTCTCTTGGAGAGAAGATGTCAGATGTGAAGATAGTCAGAAAAATACTCAGGTCACTCCCTAGAAGATTTGATATGAAAGTGACAGCTATAGAAGAAGCTCATGACATCTCCACTATGAAGGTTGAGGAGCTGATTGGATCTCTGCTGAATTTTGAGACTGCTTTCTGTAAACAGCCTGAGAAGAAAGGGAAAGGAGTAGCTTTTGCAGTCAATTCTGAAGTTGATGATCAACAAGAGTCTGATGAGGATGATGGAGACCTATCAGAAGCACTTGTGTTGCTGGGAAGACAGTTCAATAAAATTCTAAAGCATGTTGACAGGAAATCCAAAACCAAAGGTCAGAACTTCAGATTCAACAATAAGAAGCAACATAGTGATGTGAAGAAGACCAAGACTGAGGAGAAGAGTAATCAAGCTAAAGGTGTGCAGTGCTTTGAGTGTGAGGGTTATGGACATATCAAATCAGAATGTCCCACTTTTCTTAAGAAGCAGAAGAAGAGCTTGGCTGCTTCATGGTCTGATGAAGATTCAGAAGAAGATTTAGAGAGTGAATATGCTAAGTGTAATACAAGTCTGATGGTAAGGTCAGGAGCTATTTTAAAGACTGAAGCAATTTTAGAGTCTGAGACTTTTTCAGAGTCTGACTCAGAGTCTGAAGGCACATTCTGCGTCTGAAGCACTGTTTCAGAGTTTGAAGCACTGTTTCAGAGTTTGAAGGCCAAAACTGCTTTTGAACCTCCTTAAAACCACTTTCTTGCTTCTGAAGACTTCTTAAACACATGGAGATGCTTTGCTTGAACACTTTGATTTTACCAAAACATGCAGCCAACATCTAAATACTCAACAATCTCCCCCTTTGGCAAATTTTTTGCTAAAATCAATGTTTCACAAATAACAAGTTCTTCATTTCAACACAAGGAACTCAGCAATGAAGAACTACACAATTCCAAACATAGCACACATAGCACAAAGTCAGTAGCAGCGGATAAAGCTATCTTAAACCATGTTAAACCAACCAAACAAATATGTTTCTGATATTCTGAAGAACACACATAACTACTGATCATCTTCTGAAACTTCTCAGCTTCTGATCATCACATGAAAACTCCCTCTGAAACTTCACAAACACATACCAGCAACATACACCAGCTTCAAAACAACTCTCCCCCTGCAACTCAGCACACATACAATACTCCCCCTTAATTCTGAACTGCAGAAAACTCTGAGACATAGGCTTCTGAAACTGAAACACATCAAAAACTCAAGAACATAACAATCATGCACTCCCCCTGAGACAAAAACTCCCCCTCAATCACATCTGCACAGCTCTTGTTGTACTTCTGAATTTTAAACCAAAACTAGTCAGCTTCTGAATTCTGAACAAACCAGTCCACTTCTGAAAAGTCTGAATTATGAACAAGACACATTCTGAACAGCTACATTCTGAATCTAAACACAAGTTTTTCTCCCCCTTTTTAGCCACAAAATTAAGACAAAACTCAGACTTCATATAGGGAATAAAAACTGTACAAGTAACACAAATCCTCAAAACTGAATGTATATCAGACTCAAGATCAAACTCAGCATTTGCAAATCTGGCAGGTACTGTATCTTCCTCACATCCAGCTTGTTGTAATTGCTATAAGTCCTCATGCAGACAAACACCCAACTTGCTTCTCAGATTCTCAAACTGTTTGGCATCCAAAGCTTTTGTGAAAATATCAGCAATCTGCTCTTCAGTATCCACATGCTCAAGTTAAACAATCTTTTCTTCCACAAGATTTCTGATGAAATGATGTCTGATATCAATGTGTTTGGTCCTGCTGTGTTGTATGGGGTTCTTAGAAATGTTAATTGCACTTAGATTATCACAATATAGTGTCATAACACCTTGTTCTATGTTGTATTCTTCCAGCATCTGCTTCATCCATACCAACTGTGAACAACTACTCCCAGCTGCTATATATTCAGCTTCAGCTGTAGACAATGACACACAATTTTGTTTCTTGCTGAACCATGGAATTAAGTTATTCCCTAGAAAGAAACATCCTCCAGAAGTACTCTTCCTGTCATCTGCACTTCCTGCCCAGTCAGCATCACAAAACCCAATCAATTCAGAACTTGCACTGTGTGAGTACATGATTCCATAATCACTTGTACTGTTGACATACTTCAAGATCCTCTTAACTTGTGTTAAATGACTCATCTTAGGATCAGCTTGATATCTTGCACACACTCCAACAGCAAAAGTAATATCAGGTCTGCTTGCAGTTAAGTACAGTAAACTCCCAATCATACTTCTGTACTGGCTTTGATCAACTGAAACTCCTTGTTCATCTTTAGTTAATTTCAGATGTGTAGGAGCAGGTGTTCTCTTATGACTAACACTCTCCATTCCAAATTTCTTCACTATATTCTTGGCATATTTACTCTGAGAAATGAATATAGTATCTTCCATTTGTTTGACTTGCAGTCCAAGAAAATAAGTAAGCTCACCAACTAGACTCATTTCAAACTCAGATTGCATCTGCTGAACAAACAACTGAACCATCTTGTTGGACATCCCACCAAACACTATGTCATCAACATAAATTTGTGCTATCATTAAACTTCCATTTTCTTCTTTCACAAACAAAGTCTTGTCAGATCCTCCTTTTCTGTATCCTTGAGTCACAAGAAATTGTGTGAGTCTATCATACCATGCTCTAGGTGCTTGCTTCAATCCATACAAAGCCTTCTTCAATTTGTAAACATGATCTGGAAATTTATGATCCACAAACCCTTTAGGCTGTTCAACATAGACCTCTTCTTGTAGATAACCATTCAGAAAAGCACTCTTCACATCCATCTGGAACAGTTTGAACTTCAAAATGCAAGATACTCCCAACAATAATCTTATGGACTCTAATCTGGCCACAGGTGCAAAAGTTTCATCTGTGTCTGAAGCCATAGTTGAAAAATCCTCATATGATGAACTGGCTGATAATTACAAAACGCTATACACCAGAAGTGTAGAAGTTTGCAAGCAAATTCTGGATCAGAAGGAGACAATCTGTCAACTGGAGGCTGAGAAAGGTGAACTTCTAGTACAAAATTCTGAGCTCAAAATCCTCATCTTCAGCCTTTGTCCACTCTTCTTCTGGTTCCAGCACCTCAGTCTTGTTCCCATCTTTGTCTAAAACAACTGGATGATCCCAACCTTTTAGCACAACTTTCCAAGTTCTGCTGTCAATGGATTTCAGAAAGGCACACATTCTAGACTTCCAATATTCGTAATTTGTGCCATCCAGCAATGGTGGTCTGTTGACATATCCTCCCTCCTTGTCCATGCTAGCCAGAAAACTCTTCCCTGGAGCTCACCCAATCACAAGCAGGGTGCCTGCTCTGATACCAATTGAAATTCTGGCTGGTACGGTTCAGAACACAAAAACAGAGTACGTTGTTTGCAAAACAGAGCACAATCAAAACTGGTTCAGAATCAACAAATAAAAGTGCAGAAAGTAAAGAACACAAGTATTTGTTAACCCAGTTCGGTGCAAATACCACCTACGTCTGGAGGATACCAATCCAGGAAGGAAATCCACTATTGGAATTAATCCTAAGACTCAAGACACAGACCCCGTGTTCCTAGTCTTCTGAGAAGATTTGTCAAAGATTTATTCTGGCATTTGGTTTCTAGAAGACTGATATTTTTGTTGAAGATCTTGAGAAGATTTGCCTCGTGTTTATGCTTAATTATATTTACTGAAGGATCTTTGCAAGATACAATGCAGAATTATTTGTTTCCTTATTGAGCCTTTCATAATTCAGAAACATATCATTTGCAGAAGATTGGATTCAGAATTAAGAGAGCTGCTGAAGCCTATTTAAGGAGATGTGCTGCTACCTGTTGAAGACTACGAGTCATATATTAGAAATCAGAGAATTTGAGTCTTTGTGTTTTTAAACTTAGGTTTATTTGTACACCACTCATCTGAGTTGGTTTAGTGTGTTTGAGTTGTAATTCACTCTAAGCCTTTAGGTACGAGTGTTGTTCATTGATGTATTGAAGTTGTCTTCAAAACTGAGTTGATTTTAGAGTTGTTAAGTAACTGGGTTGTAGTTGCTTGATTAGGAAGTAAGAAGGGGGTTTCTTATACTCAGGTGTTGGGTAGAAATCAAAACTATAGGAGATTAAGTCAGAAGACTAGGAACAAGGGGTCTGTGTCTTGAGTCTTAGGATTAATTCCAATAGTGGATTTCCTTCCTGGATTGGTATCCTCCAGACGTAGGTGGTATTTGCACCGAACTGGGTTAACAAATACTTGTGTTCTTTACTTTCTGCACTTTTATTTGTTGATTCTGAACCAGTTTTGATTGTGCTCTGTTTTGCAAACAACGTACTCTGTTTTTGTGTTCTGAACCGTACCAGCCAGAATTTCAATTGGTATCAGAGCAGGCACCCTGCTTGTGATTGGGTGAGCTCCAGGGAAGAGTTTTCTGGCTAGCATGGACAAGGAGGGAGGATATGTCAACAGACCACCATTGCTGGATGGCACAAATTACGAATATTGGAAGTCTAGAATGTGTGCCTTTCTGAAATCCATTGACAGCAGAACTTGGAAAGATGTGCTAAAAGGTTGGGATTATCCAGTTGTTTTAGACAAAGATGGGAACAAGACTGAGGTGCTGGAACCAGAAGAAGAGTGGACAAAGGCTGAAGATGATCTGGCTCTTGGAAACTCCAAAGCCTTGAATGCCCTATTCAATGGTGTGGACATGAACATGTTCAGATTGATTAAGCAGTGTACCATTGCAAAGGATGCCTGGGAGATACTCAAGACCACTCATGAAGGTACTTCAAAGGTCAAGCTATCCAGATTTCAATTACTCACAACAAAATTTGAAAACTTGAAGATTTTGGAGGATGGGAGTATTCAAGATTTCTATATGAACGTCCTGGATATGGCAAATTCTTTTGAGTCTCTTGGAGAGAAGATGTCAGATGTGAAGATAGTCAGAAAAATACTCAGGTCACTCCCTAGAAGATTTGATATGAAAGTGACAGCTATAGAAGAAGCTCATGACATCTCCACTATGAAGGTTGAGGAGCTGATTGGATCTCTGCTGAATTTTGAGACTGCTTTCTGTAAACAGCCTGAGCAGAAAAGGAAAGGAGTAGCTTTTGCAGTCAATTCTGAAACTGATGATCAACAAGAGTCTGATGAGGATGATGGAGACCTATCAGAAGCACTTGTGTTGCTGGGAAGACAGTTCAATAAAATTCTGAAGCATGTTGACAGGAAATCCAAAACCAAAGGTCAGAACTTCAGATTCAACAACAAGAAGCAACATAGTGATGTGAAGAAGACCAAGACTGAGGAGAAGAGTAATCAAGCTAAAGGTGTGCAGTGCTTTGAGTGTGAGGGTTATGGACATATCAAATCAGAATGTCCCACTTTTCTTAAGAAGCAGAAGAAGAGCTTGGCTACTTCATGGTCTAATGAAGATTCAGAAGAAGATTTAGAGAGTGAATCTGCTAAGTGTAATACAAGTCTGATGGTAAGGTCAGGAGCTATTTTAAAGACTGAAGCAGTTTTAGACTCTGAGACTTTTTTAGAGTCTGACTCAGAGTCTGAAGGCACATTCTGTGTCTGAAGCACTGTTTCAGAGTCTGAAGCACTGTTTCAGAGTCTGAAGGCCAAAACTGCTTCTGAACCTCCTTAAAACCACTTTCTTGCTTCTGAAGACTTCTTAAACACATGGAGATGCTTTGCTTGAACATTTTGATTTTACCAAAACATGCAGCCAACATCTAAATACTCAACACTATGTTCATTGATTTTATAGAAAAATTTATGCAAGTATACATAGATGATATTGTGGTGAAATCGTCTACAGAAGACAGCCATTTAGACCATCTTCGACAATCGTTCAAAAGAATGAGAAAATATGGTTTAAAGATGAACCCTTTGAAGTGTGCTTTTTGTGTTCGCGCAGGTGACTTTCTGGGTTTCGTGGTCCACAAAAAGGGCATTGAAATAAACCAAAACAAGACAAAAGCCATCTTGGAAACGAAGTCTCCTTCTACCAAGAAAGAACTGCAATCTCTTCTAGGCAAGATCAACTTTCTGAGAAGGTTCATTTCGAACTTAAGTGGCAAGACCCAAGCTTTCTCGCCATTGCTTAAACTAAAGAAAGAAGATACGTTTAGATGGGAACCGGAGCATCATAAGGCTTTTGAAGAAATCAAGTCATATTTGACAAAACCACCTGTTCTTTTACCCCCGTTAAGAATAGGATGATGAAATTGTACACAACAGCATCAGAATCATCCATAGGTAGCATGTTAGCCCAAGAGGATGAAAATGGTGTCGAAAGAGCCATATATTACCTCAGTAGGATTTTAAATGGTGCTAAAACAAGGTATCATCCAACTGAAAAGTTGTGCCTTTGTTTGTATTTCTCTTGTACAAAGTTGAAACAATATATAAAACCAGTCGACGTTTATGTTTATTCTCATTTTGATATTATTAAGCACATGTTGTCGAAACCTATTTTACATAGTAGAATTGGCAAATGGGCTCTAGCCCTAACAAAATATTCGCTGACCTACAAGCCCTTAAAAGCCATTAAAAGGCAAATCGTGGCCGTTTTCATAGTTGACCATTCTGAGATCGAAGCTACAGTTGGTTTAGTAGAAACTCGACCTTGGAAATTATATTTCGACGGTTCCAGTCACAAAAATGGCACTGGGATTGACATTTTAATTGTCTCTCCTACTAACATTCTGACGAGTTTTAAGTTCAGGGTTAATGAACGATGCTCAAACAATGAGGCCGAATACGAAGCCTTAATAGCAGGGCTTGAAATCTTGTTGGAACTGGGGGCAAATGAGGTCGAGATAAAAGGAGATTCCAAACTGGTCATAAAGCAGTTGACGAAAGAATACAGATGCATTAAAGAGAATCTAATTATGTACTTTGTTCTAGCCAACACATTGTTACAACGTTTTCAGCATGTGAATATTCAACATGTGCCTCGAATGAATAACCAAGAGGCGAATCAGTTGGCACAATCGCTTCGCGTTATAAAGTCCCTAAAGCGAAGTTAAAGGAGTTGATAGAGATAAGGGACAAATCTACTCCGATTCCCCCCCCCCCCCCAAACGGAATTGTCAATAACAAAAACTGAGGGGGCAGAGGAAATAGACAATCTTTCAGCCGAAAATTTTTCAGGCAAATTTGCGAAAGTTCGGTTTGAAGTTTTTGCCATTGAGAATATGGCAGACAACGATTAGCGGAAACAGATTGTCGAATACTTAAAAAACCTTGCCGGAAACACCAGTCAAAAAATTAAATATAGAGCCTTAAGCTATGTAGTGATAGGGAATGAATTGTTCAAGAAAACACCTGAGCAAGTTTTACTGAAATGCCTCGGAGAAAATGAGGCATATTTGGCAATTTCTAACACCCATAGTGGAATTTGTGGTTCTCATCAGGTAGGCCACAAAATGAAATGGCTTTTGTTTCGACAAAGGGTTTATTGGCCTACGATGTTAAAAGATTGTATAGAGTTTGCTAAAGGCTGTCAAGAATGTCAGAAGCATACAGGGATACAACATGTACCAGCAAGCGAACTTCATGCGATAGTAAAATCATGGCCATTTAGAGGATGGGCTTTGGATTTGATCAGAGAAGTAAAACCTACTTCGTCGAAAGGCCACCGTTATATAATAGTCAGGGTATATTACTTCACCAAATGGGTAGAAGTCATTCCTTTACCGAATGTGGATCAGGAAGCAGTTATCAAGTTTATTCAAGACCACATTTTGTACAGGTTTGGAATCCCAGAGACTATCACCACAGACCAAGGGTCGGTCTTCACAGGACGAAAAATGGTAGAGTTTGCCTCCGAAGTCAGATTTAAATTGTTAACTTCGATGCCTTACTAAGCGCAGGCAAACGGTCAAGTCAAAGCCGCCAATAAAGTTATCATTAATTTGATAAAGAAACATGTGGGTAGTAAACCAAGAAATTGGCACAATACTTTGAACCAGGCTTTGTGGGCTTGTCGAAATTCGCCAAAAGAATCAACTAACACTACCCCATTTAGGCTCACATTCGGACATGATGCAGTCCTACCTGTCGAAGTATGTTTACAATCGACAAGAATTCAAAGGCAATGCGAGCTTCCAACAAACCATTATTGGATATGAGGTTAGATGAATTGGTCGATTTAGACGAGGAAAGGATACATGCATTAGACGTCCTCAAGAGGCAGAAAGAAAGAGTGGTTAAATCCTACAACAAAAGGGTAAAGTCTAAATCTTTTGTCTCAGGAGATTTAGTTTGGAAAGTAATTCTGCCTATGGATAGAAAAGACAAAGTTCTAGGCAAATGGTCGCCGAATTGGGAAGGACCCTTCGAAATCATTTAGGTTTTCTCAAATGTTGCATATGAAATAGAAGAGGTCGGTGTAGATAATCGAATCCTACGAGTAAATGGCAAATATTTGAAAAAATACAAGCCAGTGCTGCAAGAAGTTAAAATTACGTGCGAATAAAAGATAATAGCAAGTGCGTAATCATGGCATACGCTGCCAGTACAATGATAAGGATTTTAAAAGAGGCTATGTTAATACATATTACAAAGCTTAAAAAGTAAGGCTAGTTGTCAGCCTCTCTAGAGCCGTATTGGCTAGATCCAGTACAGCTTGGGTCCGGGAGCCATTATCAATCAACCTGTTGATCTCGTTGTCACTCGACTTGGCCCTTTTGAAATTTTCAATAGCCAGTTTGGCCTCTCGGCGAAGTTCGATTTCTGAATGACCCAGTACTTTCTGGATTCCAGCTAACTTCTCTTCCTTTTCTTTAATCTTCAACGTCAAGACTGCCATTTGTTCTTTATAAGTAGCAATGCTTGACCTACATGCCTTTGCCTCGGTCGAAACATTGGCACTCTCAAGCTCTAAGGAGGCAATTTTAGCTTTAGATGCTTCGACTAACCTCAAGTTCTCTGTATGCTGATGGCGTTGTTTTGTTAACAAAGCATTGTTTTCGGATTCGCGCCGGAGTTCCGTGGCTATTCGATCCAGAAGTGGCTCGAAGTCCACTAGGAAAACTAACAAAGGCTGGTTACGAGTTAACTTGAGCAGCTTGAGTATCAAACTTTTGAGTTCGAAAGTGAGGTTTGAGTTCAATCTGATGGCTTGAAAAAGGTCTACCCCTATGACCTTTGCCCGCAGCTCTTGGGTCAAATCATCCTCAGACGCTTCTGAACTCACTCCGACGGATGAAGTCGAAGTATTCTGAGTATTTTCACTGCTTAGCAAGAGTTTAAAAGCTTCAAGGGGATCACTTTCCTCAAGACTTGCTATGTCATCTAGGCTTGGAGTGATACTGGGGGCATGCATTTTCTTTGGTGGAGACTCATCCATGCTCTCGGGACTTCGCGGGCTATCCCCTCCGCCTTCGGCCTCCTCGTCCTCAAGATCCTCACTGCTCACATTGTCACCAGGGGTGTCATCCTCATCAGTTTCAGCTGTCTCGACATGATTTGGATTCTGAAGTGGCTCAGTGACGGTGGTTTCTCCACCGGTAGGAGAGGTAATTTGGATACCTGAAGTAGGAGTGTGACAAACACATCTTCAAACCAGTCAACAGACGCTTTCCTGCCACTATTCTGATCTGTTGGTCTGTCCTCATTCGTCTCTTCGATTATCTTAGAGATGGGACAATTATGCGGCGAAGTAGACGTTGTCTGCCCCCCAACCTTGACGTTACCAGTTTCCAACACCTGTGATAGACAAATTATCATCATAATTAGAGAAAATCAATCGATGGGTCAACTTGCGAGAAGTCAAGGTTTCGACATATACCTTGGTATTGACTTTCCCGACACCAGAACCTTCACTAGGGATCCTCTTTGCTTTATGGAGTTTCTTCTTGAGAGGTGCAACATTTGAACCGGTTCATGCTTCTTTGTTTGCTCTTTTCCGACCAAGGTTGACAAACCTTCAGCAGCGTCAGCATGTGGAAAGGAACCATCATCCTAGAAAACATATATATATATATATATATATATATATATATATATATATATATACGACGAAGATGGTTAAGTAAACCCAGAAGAAAAAGAGAAGAAATTTCTATCTATTTCTGAGTCATCGCTTGATACGCTGATGAATTTTTTGAGCTTCGTAGAAAGAGTCGCATTGCAAGAAATGCTGGTGCGTTTCCGTTTCTAGAAAATCACTTTCATTAAAGAAATGGTCAAAGAAAATATACTTTGCCATTGGGAGATAGTAAGAAGTTACCTCAACAGCTTTCAACTTAGAAGGTCTTGCCTTTTTCTTGGCTTCCTCCTTGTCGGGCTCATCATCTGAAGTGGGTTTGGAGGTAAAAGGTACAACTATAGAACATATGAAATCGTTAGGTTTGAAAGCAAATGAAACCATATGTTACCTTTGAAGGCGAAGGTTATCACCTGTTCTAATTTCTGACGTAATTCGAACATGTCGAATATCAAGGTGTAAATGACCTCCAAAACTATGTATGTCGTGCTTAGTCGGAGTTACTCTATCAGACTTTTTAGCTAAAAGCTTTTTGAAGGCTAATCTCGAACCATAAAAGAACCAATGAGGAAGAGGTGGTCGAAAGGCCAAAGCAAGTTTGCTGGTTAGCAAAGCCGGAAATCGTGTTTTAGAATGCAAAGCATAAGTGTATTTGTCTTTTACATGAGGATGGGCTTTCACCATGTAAAGTTTTTCACTTATTTTTTCTTTTAAAGTTTTCGCTGCCTGAGCAACGGTCCGACTAAGATGCCTCGGGTCATACACAGTTTCGAAATATTTTTGAAATACTTGAATTTCTCGAATATGCGTACCTTTGCTCTTCGCTTTTTTATTCTACACAGAAGGAAAAGCGGATATCAGCTGCTCGAGTAAAAAGTTTTCATCAATATTAGCACTTTGTGTTTTATAATAATCTCTCCACCAAGTAAAGAATTCTTGGGTACATAAGAAAGATGTTTTGAAAACTATGGGCTCGAAGCTGGGGGCAGCTTGATCGAATTTGGCAAGACGCTCTCGCCAATCTCTCTCGGTCTTGGGATGTCGCAGATATTTCTTGATGGAGAAGAGAGATCTAGGTCGAAGCTGGCAAAGGCCGAATTGTCTGGCTACCAGGTTTGGTTGATAGCCACTTACTCGAAAGAGTTCTTTCCCGTTCCCAGTCGAAATCCTAAATGAAAGCAGAATGGGAGTCAAATAAGCTTTCAAGATCTCGAAGTGTTCTCCTTTGCGGTCGGATGAAGGCTCTGGAAACCCTTTGGTAAACCACTCTGGTCCATGAGTTCTGTTCACAAACGGGGCCATCGAAGGTACAAAAGTGTTGCAGTTTAGGAACACGTTGAAGGCCGTCGAAAATAAGACTTCATTGGTTTGGCCTATTTCTCTGAGTTTCAGCGCAGCAAGGTGGGTGCCTTCGATTCTTATTTGTTCTACCATACTCTTATATTCATCAGGAATGAAGAGTTGGAATCTTGATTCAAACGTGGCCAACAACCACAGTTGGAAAAGCCAAATGGGTCCAGACACAGACAAAGTTTTTCTTACCTTACTTGCGTTCCTCAGCTCAAAAGATCCATTGCCAATGCCATCATAGAGAGCACCCAAAATGAGTCGGCTCAGGCTGACATCCTTACCTTCATGTATTTGGATGGCGAGTTTAATATACATCTTTGCCACTTGCAACAACGGGGTGCATAACACGAAGAGGGATAACCAGAGGGTCAGGAACGCGACGTGTTCCATATCAGAAACGTCATCGCTACTGGTGTCGTAATGGTCCTCAATATAAGACGAGAAAGCAGCTCGTTGGAAGTTGAAATCAAAATCTGTCGAAACAACATTAGGATCGAAAGTTTTTCCAGTGGGTTTCAGGCCAGTAATTGCAGCTACATCTAGAAGTGTTGGAGTTAACATTCCACATTTGAGTTGGAGGCTGCTTGTCGAATGGTCCCAGAAATGCAATGCTGTAATTAGCATGTTGGTTTGGTATTTTGGCCCAAGTCTTGACAATTGGATAAGGTCAAAGATGCCAGACGTTTTCCAGAAATCTTTCTTCTTCGATTCGACTTTGTTCAGCCATTTCATGTATATATCACTCCCAACATGAGGTGCATACCTGAACACCCTAGTGGGTGTATCCATAAATTTCATAAAGTATGGTCCTTTTTGGAAAACCCAAGGGGTAAAATTGTGATAGGTGGGAAAAATCTCTTTGATTTGATCACTATCTTCTCGTTCTCTGGGTAAAGGACCCAAGAATGCTAAAGGACCCGAATATGCATGAGAATCAGGGCAAGGAATCATTACCTGAGATTTCCAAATCTGGGCTGTTCGTCCTTCAAGTCAGGTCCAGGAACGAACTTGAAGTTCCCCGGTTGAAGTTGGACAGAGAAGTTCGCTGTAGCCGCAATATCAGACGGTTGGGTTTTGGATGAAGACGCCATTGTTGTTCTTCAAAGCTTTCCAGATGTTGTTTTCAGAAGTGGGATACGTTTTTATTAGAGCTAGTTCTGAAAAATTGTTGTTTTCAGAGAGAAGGAGAAACGATTTGTTTTCAAGAATGAACAGACTAGGAGAGAGGAGGAGTAGTTCTTGTTGTTTTTAGGCCAAATACCATTTTTGGTCCTTTAAGTTTGACAAGAATACCGGATTAGTCCTTTAAGTTTTTTAAGTTTCAAATAGGTCCTTTAAGTTGTTAATTTAATGCATCTATTTGAAGTTTTTTAAGTTTTTAAGTTTCAAATAGGTCCTTAAAAGGGTAATGGTGTAATAAATTAACAACTTAAAGGACCTATTTGAAACTTAAGAACTTAATGGACTAATCCGGTATTTTTGTCAAACTTAAAGGACCAAAAGAGGTATTTGGCCTTATTTTTATCAATCAGTTTGGAAAGATGTGTAGAAAAGGTTAAGGGAGTACTTTTTATATTCCCCAAGGTATAACTTTATACTTCTTTCTACTTTAAATCTTGACAGGTGTCAACATCCTGAGTTGACAATCCAAAAGTTGGTTTTTTGGGCGTTACTTAGTCCAAAATGTGGCACATTAGTTCTTGTGAAAGTGCGCCATAGGTTTGTTTTCAAATAGAGAGAAAGCCACCAGTTTCGGTCTTTACAGAGTCGAAGCATATGAATTTTCACTCAGCATGAAAATTTGCAATGACGATGTTTCATTGTTCAAATCTAATTCAAAAGTGAAAAAAAACAGCAATGAGAAATAAAAGGCATCTGATTAGATTAAAGTTTGAAGCCAAGAATTGGGCATATTGCACAAAATGTCGAAGCATATTGACATCAGAGATATCATCCGACATGAAAAGTACATCAAAATGGCTTCGAGGCCCTAAAAAAAAACTACGACCTAAAAGCCTAAAACCTAGAAGTTTTCGTCGTCCAAGAAGCAAAACTCAGTGTAGGAACCACATAACTTCCAAGTCAAGACGACAGTAGAGTCAAAGTTCGGTCCTTGAATATTCATCATCCGAACCTGGTAAGGGCCAGAAGATCCCTGGTCTTCTCCCATGTCCTTTGCATGTTCCTTGAGCAGAACAAGTGAATCGAATGACCAAGCTTGAAGGCAAAGGCCTGATATCACAACGAGGCCTGTAAGGCAGAAAGTAAGGGAAACCTTGTCCTCCACAGGTAGACCTCATACATTCTGCTAGCACTTGACGATCAAAGAAATCTTTGAAAGTGGGGAAAACTTCCTTCATCGAAAATCCATCTTTTGAGAGGATTTTGAAGATCATCAGCAAATATTTGGCTCCATCCACGCCATGGGAAGCTGCTTTGCGTAGAATACAATAAATGCCATCCAGGTTATTGGGTTCATCATGGAGGAGCCTTGCCGTTTCCACCATGCTGAATGATTCATGGCCACTTTTGAATCATCCGTTGCATGAAAGCAAGCTTTTGCGCAGAAGGGAAGTTATCAAAGAAATACCTGAGACAATTACGTGGTAAAGCCCTGAAAATTGTTTTCTTGTCTGCCAGTCGACAGTGAGTGGTGAAGGTTGCCCTAAAGTTGAGCAAGTTCTGGATACCAGTAGCTGCTATTTTTTGAGTGATTTTGATTAATAGGTCTTCTGGAAGTCTATCCATGGTAAAAAGAAAAGTGAAGATGGCTTTTTGGAGAAATTTTCTGGAAAGAAAGTGATAATGAAAGGAGTAAAAAAGGTGCATTTTATACTTATTACTGAGGGAAACCGAAAAGACTATTTGATTTCAAGGGTTGAAAAAGTCTAGCCACGTGGCGAAAAGAAGTCTAAAGGGTTTCTGAACGTAGCTTCTCCTATGAGCCAAAAAATCTCCGAAAATAGTGCAGTAATGATAACTAATTTGGGGAACTGCTCGAGACGTCACCATTCAAGAAGATGTAAGGTTTTCTTCGGAGGTTAGAGTCTTTTCAAAAATGTCAGTTTCCTTCTACAGTATCTTCCATCGAACCTAACATTTTTGGGGGGCAATTTGTTACCTGTGTTTTTCGACAAAGGACATAAAATACAGTTACCATTGGTTTGATTAGACACGTGGAGCAAAAGTGGAAACTTTTAGTCTAAAGGAGTTCCGAAGTTGCACTTGTTCGATCGACAAAATCGAAGTGTTAGAATTGGTCGAAGCGCACATCAACAAAGCGAAGATTGATTTTGTTTCGGAAAGTTTCTTTGACAAATTGTCAAAAGTCATGGCTGTCGAAAGAGCATGATTTGAATTTCAAATATGTTGGTTTTCTCTGTTATTAAGCGTTATTAGCAGTTAGAAGTGTGGATAGGATTGTACAATTATTTTCTTTAGTATAAATAAGAGTTTTCCATGAGGAAAACGAGGTCATAAAATCACTTACATAATATTCTACACACTCGAAGTATCAAAGTTACAACGAGAAAAGAGTCACGAATCATGTATAATCCTTGTGAACAACCTTTATTTCAAATCAATGCAATTTACTTTACTCTAAGTTAATTTCTGCAATCTACTTTTATACTATAATTCCTTGTCGATAAGTTCTAGCAACCAAACTTGGAGATATTCTGTTTCCTTCTTCTATTCGAAACATATAAAAATACATAAAGATATGCGAAGATACTCAAACAAACTTGACACATAATGACCTGAGATTACTGGTTGATCACGCAAACAATAAATCTATAACCAGCGGTTGTTTACCAAAAACCAGGGTAAACACATAGATCATGAAGAAATAAAAAATATTGGTGGTGGTTTCATGGCCATGAAATATCAGATGATCTCACAGCGGCATGGAGTAGTTGGTCGCTGGTATGTTGAGAGGAAGAAGAAAGCAGAAAATGATTATTGAATATTGATTTGTTATTGTTATTTTAATTAAAATATATCATAATTAAAATATTTTATAAATAGGTATAACTGAATTAAAAAATTATCAATAATGTGTATAATAGACGTGTTCACTTAGGCACTCCCACGTCATCATTGACAATGTCAGTCATCAAAATTAGCCCAAAAATAAGGTGGGGGACCAAAACTCATAAAAAATTAAAATAGGGAACCAAAAAGTTGAGTTTCAAAATAAGGGGACCAAATCTTCAATTTTTTTAAATGCAATTAAGCCTAAAAAAGTTTAGAATTATCATTCAATAGATTTTTTCTGCAATGTTTAGTACATTATATAATTATCTCTTGCAAAAGTTTAGAATTTTTTAACAAGAGATTATTAAATACGATTTATTATGTTTTTCTTGTCTAAAAATTCATATTTAATTAATGTTTTGTTTAAAAATTCTAATTTTCTGTGGTAGAAATTTTATAATATTTTAAACTTCTCTAAAAAGTCCTATATGAATGATACACATGATTTAACTTAAAATCATAATTCCCTAAAAAAAACTTAAAAGCATAATCAATAGCGGCGATGAAAAATATTTAAAGGATAAAAAATTGATTTTTTTTTTCAAAAAGATTAAAAGCAATTTATTTTTGAAGGAAGCCAGATTAATTTTTTTTATAAGGATAAAAAAACTTATTTTTTTTGGTGATCTTTGTTTTGTTTGGATAGAACTATGAATATTAACTTTAACGGGAAGCATGAAAAGAGATAAAACGAGCAAACCACTAAATTGGTCCTAATCTTTGCAAGTCATTCTCAAATTAATCCGTAACTCTATTAATATTTTAAATTAGTCTCTGTCAAAAGTTTCTCAATTAAGTTGTTGTCCTTTATGTTTTTGTCACATGACGAAGAACATAATTGAAAACCTTTTGACAGAGCTATATATTAGTTTGAAATATCAATAGAGTTGAAATTAATTTGAGAGTGACTTACAAAGACACAAACCGATTTAATAATTTGAGAGTAAGGATGGCAAAAAGGGCCAACCCGCCCCGTCCCGTCATGTAACCCGTTGAAAAAGGACGCGGAGCTGGGGCGGACCAACTAGAGAAATAGAGTTGAAAATCTCACCTCGCTCCGTTTTATGGCGGACCGGCGGGTTGACCCGTCAATGTTTTTTTAAAAAAGATTAATTAAAATCTTCACATAAACAATCTAAACATATATAAATTTAAATCCAATTTAAAGAAATCTAAATATATAACTAATGACTACACTAAAAATATGAAAATAATTATTCAAACATATAAATTACATCTTCTAAAATTCTATAATAAATCAATAAGACATTTAAAATAAAAACTCCATGAGTAATCAATTAACTAACTGTTAAAAATATGAGGCTAAAATCATAAAACAAAAGTGATAAAATTAATTGAATTTTTTCCCTCAATATATGGGGGTGAAAATTGAAAAATTGATTGTGACTTATAAATAAAAAGAAGTGAAAAAGAGAGTTTATTATTAACATATCAACCCAACCAGCCAACCTCTCCCGCCCTCTTCACTGCCCCGCTTTTTAGCGGATTAAGCAGGAGCGGACACTCTACTTATGACGGATTTAAAATCTCAACTTTACTTCGCTAAAAATGACTGGGTTAAATGGGTCAATCTCGACAAATCCATCCTATTTTGCCATCCCTACTTGAGAGTGACTCCCAAAAACACGGACGAATTTAATTGTTTACTCGAGATAAAATTCCCTTTTCCCCCTCTTGTTCTCTCTCTTTCTCAGAGGTCGGCGACGATCCACGAAGGAGAAAGAAACACACATCGCTCCACAACCCTAAACCCTAGAAATTCAAATTGCGCATGTTCGTTGCTCTTCTACTTTTCTCAAACCTAACCTAATTTCCAATCTTCAATGGGTCGACCAGAACCTTGTGTTCTCTTCTCTCACACCTTCGTTCATTCTCATCTCGATGAGTACGTCGACGAGGTATTCAATCTCCACAGACTTCGATTGAATTCTCTCGTTTTCAATGTTCTCTGAAAAATTGAATAAAACATTCTCCAATGTTGTTTTTTTGCAGGTAGTTTTTTCGGAACCGGTTGTAGTTAGCGCTTGTGAGGTTTTGGAACAGAGTACAACATCGGTTGCACAAGCAGTACCACTTGTTGGGTATGTTTTTTTTTGTCTTGGTTTTGAGGGTTGGTTTGGTTGTTGCATTGTTTGGTAATGTAGGTTAGTTTGGATTAACTTGTACTCACACCGTACACGACACCAACACCTGACACATTGACACCAGTAAAAATTTGAGAAAATAAATTAATTGAACATGTCGACCCGCCTTTAATCAGATGTGTCAGTGCTACAAAGCTTATCCACTAAATTAAATTCACAATTTTACGGTTTTTAGGGCCTGTTAGGATTTGCTTATTTGAGCCTATCTACCGATATGATATTATTTTTTCGGAAACTCATTTTCCGGTCCAAGGACGGACTAATTAGGGAACCAATCTCACCTAGCCACTAGCGGGGGCCATTAGAAGGCTGAGCAAGTCCTGATATGGACTGGCCCAACACATGAATTGTTGGTACCTGGAGGGTTCAAACCTGAGACTTAGAGAGGAGCACACTCTTAGGTCCTAAGCCGACACCACCAAGTTCACTTATTTCAATAAGCTCTTTAGGGTAGATAGTTTATGAAAATAGTTTGCAGCTTATATGAAAAAATTATACTTACTTTATCTACATCAAATCACAATATATAAAGGGGTTAAGGGATTTTGGGCTGACCTTTTCATTCTTTCAGTCATATCCATCATTTAAACTATTGTTATTACAATTTTATTTATTTTTATAATATTATTTAAGTCTGTAATTAAAAGAAATCAGTTAAAATCCATCATAATAAGAATTATTCAACTATAGTAGGAACAATATTAGGTAAATCTTTATTTGATTGTGGTATATTCCTAAAACTTTATAAGCATATGCGATAAAATAAATATACAATTAAGCACAATGGAAAAGTGGAAAGACGGGCACTTACATGCCTGTCTTGACGCTAGTATGTTATAAAAATAGTTTATACATAAACACTTATATGATTAGTTCTTCTGATATAACCACTTAATTAAGCTGTGTATCCAAACAAGGCCTTAATATATAAACAAAAGTCTTTTAAGCATATATACATGTTTATGCAATTTTCTTTTGAAACGGTGTTTATGAAAAAGTTTTTTTGAAGAAGCCAAACTAGCCCACCGAAATTGGCACCGGGTAGAATCAAACCTGAGAGCTTGAGAGGAGCACACTCCAAGGTCCCAAGCCAACACCACCAGGCCAGCCCAAGTGGGTTGTGTTTAAGCAAAAGTTAAGGACATAATATGTGCAAAATTTGAACTGAAGAAGCTAATTTCAACTTTGACAGGAAGCAATTTTTCAAAAATCTCATAGTTATCACAAGATTTTATATTTCCACGTTTGTTTGCCGAGTAATTTATCTAAACTGGTTTATAGTGTAATTTGTGGTTAGTAGCTTGTGCTAGTTTTAGATGACCATATTATATCATGTAACGTATAAGACCACTTTATATATTGGCTTGGTGTTTCTCACACTTTATTTCATCCAAGGGATTGTTTTGTGTTTATGATTTGGTCTGGTGCCTGTTGAATATTTTGAAATCAATTCTTTTGTTGTTGGAAAACTTTTCAGGGCGACTTCACCTCCATCCTTTGCCATAGAGGTATTTGTTCACTGTGAGGGAGAGACGAGGTTTAGAAGACTTTGTCAGCCTTTTCTTTATTCACAATCTACATCCAATGTATTAGAAGTGGAGGTATATATGACATTTATGGCGATGTAATAATAATGTGCATGCTATTATCAATGTTTGGTTCCTTGTTCCTCTAACTGTCTGCGGATTTTTGATCTTGTTTTTATTTCTGTTGGACTTGGTCTGCTATATGTATGATGCAGTTTTTCAGTTTTTGATTTTTTTCACAAAATGTAAATTTTATGTGCATGACAAATTTCAAAGTTTAAATTTTTGTCATTTGATAAATCTTGATGACTACTCAATATTCTTCATTAGCATCCTTGCTTAGAATGTCCTTAACAGTTCTGCTACGTAGACATTGGTGCTTTGACGATTTTTTTGACCTGAATTACACAAATTTAATAAGTTTGGTGATTAAAATTAATGAAAAAATGATCGAAGTTTTGTGTACCCAATGATATCTTCTTTTGCTTATGATATATGTATGTACTTATTAATATTATTGATTGATGTGATATAGATTCACAGTGGATGCCTTGTCCTGTGAGTGTGACTTGTTAGTTATTTGCTCTAGCTTTCAAACTTAAACTGTTATAACGTTTCGATTTAAAGTATTTACTGTAACAAAATTTTCGATTCTTGCTTCTTTCTCAGGCCGTTGTCACTAGTCATGTAGTTGTGAGGGGCAGTTACCGCAGTTTGAGTTTGCTTATATATGGGAACACAGCTGAGGATTTGGGTCAATTCAACATTGAATATGATGACAATGCGTTGACTGATCTTGTTGATTCTACTGAGGGGAAGCTTGAAGACTTGCCACTTGCATTGCATTCTACTAATTTTTCTTTTGAAGATTCACGTTCTTTGAATGTCTTGTCTATTCCAGTTCCTGTAGCAGATATTTCTCTTGAAGTCAAACTTTTTTTACAGTTGATGTTAAAGATTTTAGAATTATCAGAGACTGGGGGTAAGGGACATATTGGGGATGATGGACATAAAGTTGTAAGTACTGTAGTATCGGCAATATCTTCCTACATTTCTGGTGACATCTGTGAATCAATCAGTGGGAGATATCAGACAGGGAAGAGAACTGAGAAGTTTGAAGAGTTGCACAATGTTGTTAACGGGGCAAGGAAAGAGCTCACTGATGTCTATAGGGTTTTTCGTAAAAAGATTGGGAGTGAATCCTCTGAGCGTTCATCAGATTATTCTGATCTGGAGACTGAAATATTGGATTCCAAAACACTGGTGGATATGTTTAACCAGATTAATCATTTCAGAAGGCACTCTTCATCTATAGGAGATCACTTTCTTTCTCGGGTAATCTATTGTTTTCTTTGTGCTCGCTGCCTATTTGTTGAGAAAGTTAGAATCAAATTAATCCCCCCCCTTCTTATACTCGTCTTTTTGTGTCTTTTTTGCCTGCTTATGTTTCCATATGCTTTACTGCAGAGTGAGCATGCTCTACTAGGATTGAGCATGGCTTATTTACTGTGTTCTGGTAGGGAGAGCTGTTTTCAGTTTGTTAATAGTGGGGGAATGCAGCAGATTGAAATGTTTTTTGCTAAGGATGTCCAGAATTCTACTACTATTACGCTTCTGCTTCTTGGTGTTGTAGAGCGGGCTACTAGGTATGCTGTTGGATGTGAAGGCTTTTTAGGTTGGTGGCCTCGGGAAGATGAAAGCATCCCCTCTGGTGTCAGCGAAGGTTATAGCCATTTATTGAAGTTGATACTGTCAAAACCTCGGCATGATGTTGCGTCTCTTGCAACCTATTTGCTTCATCGCTTACGATTTTATGAAGTTGCTTCGAGATATGAGGTATTGCTTTCAATGAAAGCTCTTGAGTTAAATGTTTATTTTCTTTTAAGGACTTCATCTTTATCTGTGTTAATTGAATTTTTGCCAGTCTGCAGCTCTGTCTGTTCTGGGAAACACCAGTACTTTTGGCAGGGTAACAGACTGTTACTTTGAACATGCTCAGTTCTGCGGAAGCTCTGCTCAGAAAGCTCCTGGTCAGTTTTATTTCAATAGATTGTAACTTTTGTAGTACTTAAAACGAGCCGTGAGCTAAGTTTTATCAGTTTTTTTGTTAATGTTTGCTGACAAGTACTAATGCAGAAATTGATAAATTCACGTGGTCCAATTGAAGATCCTTCTCCAGTGGCTTGTGCAAGTAGATCACTGATTACTGGTCAAACAGATGGATTGTTGTCATATACAACAACTTCCAACTTGATCAGCTCTTCAAGTTGTTGCTTTTCAGATTGGGATATTGATTCACATTTATTGGGACTGTTAAAGGTATACGATTAACCATTTTACTGTCACATATTATTGCTAAATTTTTTATCCGCTCAAGGTGGGGAGACAACTTTTTTATAAGCATCATGTGTGTATCTCTTAAATGCAGTCTTTTGTGCCTTCTCGTCTGTATATATCAGTAAAAGAAGATAGTGTTTTAATGGGAGTACAGGGGGACTGATTTCTATGATTATAAATGTTTATTGGGCTAATGTGTATATTTACTCATGATCACATGATCTTGGATCCAGGATAGGGGATTTCTTTCATTATCAACTGCGCTTTTGTCATCATCTATACTGCGTGCGGAAAGGGGTCATGTCATGGAGATATTCATGGATGTTATATCATCTATTGAGGCTGTGATTCTATCATTTCTTTTTTGTCGTTCAGGTTGGCTACAATTAACATACACACTGTTTGATCTTTTACCAGAAACTAGCAAAAGAAATGTAACTATTTGAATCACTTTTCTCCAATCATTGTAGGCTTGATATTCCTATTACAGGATCCCGAACTTTCTAGTACTTTAATCCGTGCCTTAAGGGGTGGTCATCACTGGCAACAAGGAAGATAGTATTCCTCTTCGATATGCTTCTGTTTTGATAACAAAGGGTTTCTTTTGTAGTCCAGTGGAGATAGGAACAATAATTGGGATGCATCTAAAAATGGTTAGTGATGCCCCCAAAAATAGTGTCCTCAAAGCAGTGGTTTTCTCTTTCCCTCCTCTTTCTGTTGCTGTATTTTTTAATTTTTTTTTTGAATCTAATGTTTGTTTATACATAATTGTGACTATTTTCATACTTGGTCTAGGTTAATGTGATTGATTGTTTGCTTTCATCAAATCCGCAATCGGAAGAGTTCTTATGGGTTGTGTGGGAATTGTCTGCTCTCTCAAGGTGGACGCTGCCTTATTTTTTATTTTTCTCTACAGAATTGAAGCTTAAATATTTGAACAATGTTTAAGTTGTGAATTAAACCTGGTGGTGATCTATAGGTCTGACTGTGGGCGCCAAGCATTGTTTGCTTTCGGAAATTTTCCAGAGGTATGCGCAAAAATATACTTTGACAAACCGTAATACTGCGGTGGCATAGCTTTTTAGGTCACTTAATGGAAAGAATTTGCAAAATTAATATATTAATGGTGTGATGTTTGGTCAATTTTTGTAAAAAAAAGTCTGAATTTTGTATTTTACCTGGAATTACGCACTATTTACGTGAATAAAATAGGTCACAATTTCATTTATGTTATGCTTAACAGGGTTATTTTGTCCTTGTTTGCAGTATGTGTGTGCGCGCATGCGCTGTGAATTTTATTTTATAGATCAAGTTAATTAAAAGGAGTTTTACATATTTGCTGAGACTGTTTAGTATATAATATATTGTTTTTTTTTGTTGAGGAATATACTGCTTTTTATATTTAAGGTACTACGACTCTTCCATTTTATGTAGGCTGTTTCCGTCTTGATTGAAGCATTAAGTTCTACCAAGGAATCTGAATCTGCTGGGAAAAACAGCGGTAGTCAAGTCATTGGTTATCTTCTTATGCATAGCAGTGTCGCAATTTCTTTTTCAGTGATCTAACCTCCTGGTTCTTATTCTGCTGATTTCAGGATCTTCACCAGTAAACCTTACAATATTTCATTCAGTTGCTGAGATCATTGAAGCCATTGTTACTGATTCCACATCATCATCTTTGGGCTCTTGGATTGGACATGCTATAGAACTTCACAGGGCTCTGCATTTCTCCTCTCCAGGTTCTAATAGAAAAGATGCTCCCTCACGGCTGTTGGAATGGATAGATGCTGGTGTAGTATACCACAAACATGGCGGTATTGGTCTCCTACGTTATGCGGCTCTATTGGCTTCTGGAGGAGATGCCCAATTAACTTCAACTAGTGTCCTAGTTTCGGATTTGACTGATGTTGAAAATGTTGTTGGAGAGTCTTCCGGTGGCTCTGATATTAATGTCATGGAGAATCTTGCAAAGTTCATATCTGACAAGTCTTTTGATGGTGTTACTCTTCGTGATTCTTCTCTATCACAGTTGACAACATCATTAAGGATTTTGTCTTTTATCTCTGAGGACCCGGTATGTTAGTCAATTTTGAATTGGTTGATTGATAATTGTAAATCCTCTCTCTTATGACACAGTTTTAGTCTATGCAGGCTGTTGCTGCGTCTCTCTATGATGAAGGTGCTGTTACAGTTATTTATGCCATTTTGGTCAACTGCAGATTTATGCTTGAGAGGTCCTCAAACAGTTATGGTAAGTCAATTATTATACTTGTTATATGTCACATATATGGCTCGATTATCACATCAAATATAGGGAGACTTTCCCTTTCCCTTCAAATATGGTAATGGTATGCATTACTTTCCCTTTCAACAGGATAGTTGCATGATAGACAACATATACTGTATTTTTTGTAATTGTTTTCCAGTATTTATGTATTTAAATGTGAATTTTGTTTGCTAAAGGTATTTGTTAACTATAGTTATCAATATAAGATAATTCCCAATATATATCTTCCATTTGAAAATTCTGAATCTCATGAAACATAATGAACAAGGGTACATGAATGGAATAAAAAGAGAATAACTGCATCTCGTTGATTTTTGTTCTTTTTTGAAAGATTTGATTACTATTCATGTTCTTATAATTTTAGCTTAAATGATAAATTTGGCTTTGCCCTGTTCATATCTCATGTGGTGTAGTTTCCTCCGCCTTAGATGAAATTTGGTTAATGGTAAACATAGCTGTAAGTAACATATACTCCTAGAGGTTTTGATCAAGGTTTGAGGACTCATCATAGAGCACACTATGTCAAACATGGTGCGATTCATCCTTTTGGACTGACCATTCCACTTTGGTGTTCCAGGAGGTGTGAGTTGGAATGTTATACCACACTCCCTATGGATGAATTAACAACAAAGATCAAAACCTAATCTCTGATACCATTTTTAGGTTTGCTGCAAATCTAAATTTCAAAAATTTGATCTACAAACTTAACCTAGTTATCTGATCTTGATCTAAGAATGCTATCACTATGCTATGCTAAGAGTATTCATTGGAAAACCTTGATCTAGGAATGTAAAGATATTTGGATCCTCAATTTGATTATGTTTATTGTTCTATGGTGAGTCCACACATTCTAGGAGCTTTTTCTCACTTGTGGTGCTAACCGCTACCTGGGAAATGTTAAAACGAAGCAATCTTATAGGTTTCTATCAAGTGTCATGGTTAAATGGTAATCTCATCATTACGGGGTTGGGTTTCTTATTGAGTCTAGCCCACTTACGTCTGCACTATTAATTGTTATTTTGTCAAATTAAATTATTATTTAATATCTTGATTAATTAAGTCAAACTTTATTAATTAATCTTTTTGCTCCTAGAATCTCGTGTATGTGTGACCTCATAGGTTCCTACTAGCATGAGTCACAATGTTACACATATATTTATACAATATAAAACATTGATTGGTCAAAAAAATAATTTAAGACATTGCTAATAGTGATTGGCTTTTTGTCTAGCAAAGTAAAACATAACTGCCCCCAATCTATGGAAAGTGATGATCCAATATGAACCTTGCCACAACCTCATAATTGCGGAACCACTGTCCTTCATCCTATGTCTTGATTGAACATGAGATGTAAATGTGTTATCCGCATATAACTTCAATTAGTAATTTATCAATCCCAGAGTAGATGTGTAATAACTCAGTCCCTATATCTCATATTGATCCTTATGTCACATGATGTGCCTTCCCACATCTCACTTTAGCGAGTGATTGGAGGCATAAACTCCTGTTATGAACTAATCATCCTCTGTACACCACTCCCATTGCTTATACGCTTAATTATTGTCCCAAACAAGATAGTTAAAATCGAGATTTTACGCAAAATCGGAAAGGGGACATTAAATTGCAAATTGTGAACTTGTAACACTAATCGTAAGATTATACAAAATTCATAAATCTCCAATATATGCATATAAATTCATATACATGCATATAAAATAGCTTAAGACAAAAAAAAAACCCTTAAATTTCACTTGAAATACTTGTGTAAATTTAAATTCATACAACAACATAACACTTGAAATACTTATGCAATTAAAATGTTAAATCAAACTCATAAGTCTCAAACAAAACAACAACTAAAATTGCCTTTTGTGATTCCACCGCGACCATAATCGTAGAATCGTTTCCGAGAGATTGAGAAGTTGCTAGGAACCCAAGACTTGGATTCCAAACGAATTCCCCAAAACTGGACAGAATTGATAAATCAAATGAATAATTCCTTTAATAGCTCTCCGGTGACTGGTATTATCACTGAATGGAAATAGTAGGAATGAACAAGATGATAATCTTGCACTCAAGGTTATCCCAAGGGAGCAGCACACACCCCTCACCCCTCACCAGAGCATTCTCTACTTTACAATTTCATAAAATGATTTCCTCCATCTGCTCAGACCGGTCCGTCCTATATATATTCCATAGGACCAACTGAAATAGAAGCAGAAAGACTAAGACATTAAAACAGAAATCCTAACAAACTTTGCAACTAAACTAATTCCTAATGAACTTTTTTTACTCAATCCTAACAATTTCCCTTTATTCCTAGTCCTAACAGAAGCCCTGCATCATTCCAAGTTGTTTTCCCTCTTTTTCTTATCGGTCCTGCTATTTTAACTCAGCGATGTGACACCATGGCAACATATGATGCTATTCATGTATCTGTGTGTGGTTAACGGCATGTAAATACTTGGTTATTCAGTTCATTATGTGGTTAACAAGTTACTATACATTTTCAACGAAATTAGTTTTTTTTCCTCAACCACTAAAAATTACATGGTTTATGACATACAAATACATGGTTAATTCAATTCTTTACGTGGTTGATGAGTTATCAGTATTTTCTTTTTTGGTATGGTTTACTATTTTTTAAGACTAACTTGAAAGTGTATGGTCGATGACTTGCAAATATTTGGTTAATTAAGTTCATTACACAGTTATTGGGTTATTTTGATACTATATTTTTCACAACCTGCTAAAAAGTGCATGGTTAACGTGAGGATATAGAATAAGGAGAATTAGTAAAACAAGTTAGTTATTTGATTAGTTAGAGAGTATTTGTATAAATAGGAGAATACAAGGATAGAGATCATTATGGAGTATTTGTAAAGTTTAGTGAATAGAGTAGTGACTTAATTGTAAAAGGGGGGACCCTTGGAGTAGAAGTTTCTCTCCTATTCTTCCTAATTTCTTAATAAAAGTGGTTCTCTCTATTCAATCTAATTTTTGGGTTTCAAATAGTAATGACTTGCAAGTATTTGGTTAATTCAATTCATTTTATGGTTAATGGGTTACTTTGATACTACATTAACCACTTGTTAATGAGAACGTAAGTATTGTTAATAACCACAGTAAACTGAATTAACAACACATTTGTATTTCATTAACCGTATGTTTTAGTAGGTTGTGAAAAAGAAAATTATGTCAAACTTTTTTTGATAACCCATCAACCACATAATAAACTGAATTTACCAACAATTTGCATGTCATTAACCATGTACATTTTAGTGGGTTGTGAAAAAAGAAAAAGTATGTCAAAAATTGATTAACCATCAACGACGTAATGAAATACATTAACCACATATTTGCACATCATTAACCGTGAACATCATTAACATACAGGGTTGGGTGTGAAGTCACTCTCGTGTACGTGTCATACATATCAATTTTTTGGAGGAAATTGATTACCCATTCCTTGTTTGTGTACATTTTGTTATGTTTTTGAACCATCACCCCCATTACTTGTACCCCCCTTCTGTTTGTTTAAATACACCTATTTTTTTGTCCTGTTGGTAGAAATTCCATATTGCTATTTGTTCTTTCTATAGCTTGGCAAATGACGATATTCTTTTACAGATCACCTTGTAGATGAGGGTACAGAGTGCAATGCTACGTCGGACTTACTATTGGAACGCAATCGTGAGCTGAGCATAGTTGATCTTTTGGTTCCTTCTCTTGTGCTACTGATTACACTTCTGCAGAAATTACAGGTATTTCCTCTAGAGCTTCATAGTTTTCTTGTGTAGCCATTTGTTTCAAACCTCTAATTTTTAGATATTTAGAATGTGGTCATGTATCATACTCATCAAAAGGTTATTGTAAAAAAATGTAAACAATTTGCAAGGTTGTGGGTTGATTATCACATGTTGATAGGTGATTATGTCTCCAACCCGAAAGTAGTTCTTCGAGTTTTTCTGTACCAATGTCAATGTGTATTGGGTAAAATGAGGGAATGATATATTGTATTATTTGATAATGGTCCTTCTCTTAATGTTTCATATAATCCTTTTTATAAGCAAATAGATGAGGATAAAATATGACCTTTACAGTATTATACCACTAACTGACTGTAAATGGAGAGTTTAATAAAGGAAACTGTTAATGAAAACTCTTGTGTAATGCATTCTTGATATAGATTGTTCGATTGCAATTTACAGGAAGCAAAGGAACAACACCGAAATACAAAATTAATGAATGCTCTTTTAAGAGTCCACAGGGAAATAAGGTATCTCTTAGTTTCCTTTCTCTTTGCATCCGGTTTGATAATCACACTAAGTTGATTAAATCCTGGTCATTGCAGCCCCAAGCTAGCTGCATGTGCAGCTGAGTTATCATCTCCGTATCCTGATTATGCGATTGGTTATGGAGCTGTCTGTCATTTGATTGCGTCTTCCCTTGCTTTTTGGCCAGTTCATGGCTGGAGTCCCGGTCTTTATCACACCCTTCTTGCCAGTGTTCAGGGTACTTCATTGTTGACTCTAGGTCCAAAAGAAACATGCAGTTTACTCTATCTTTTGGTATGCTTATTCCATTTGAACTTTTACTCCGTAAACTTTGTTGATGCTGTTATTTCAGTAAATACTTCATTATCAATTTGTGCTCATTCCCTTCATCAAAACCATGTTATTTTTTAAGACACGTATAATAAGGTTATTTAACTGGTCATATGAATGATTTTTTCTTTCATTCCTGTTTTCTATTGCAAGAGTGATTTGTTTCCTGAGGAAGATATATGGCTTTGGATTGGTGGCATGCCTTTGTTAACTACGCGAAGAATGTTGGCTGTTGGAACCCTGTTAGGGCCTCAAAAGGAGAGGCACGTCAACTGGTATTTGGAATCTGGACCCCTTGGGAAGCTGGTTAGCCAGTTGGCACCACACCTGGACAAAATTGCTGAGATTGTACAGCACCATGCCATTTCTGTATGTAGTTTCTGTCTGGGTGAACTTACATTTTCAATTATGGAGTAGGCATTGTTGGTGAATTACTGAGTTTATGTGAATGCTTGTCAATGTGTTATTCTGATATTCTGGCAGGCATTAGTAGTCAGTTCAAGATCTGCTGCGTGTTTTTGTAATTCGCATTGCTTGCCAAAATGTTAAGTATGCATCTATGCTTTTACAACCAATATTGTCATCGATCGCTAGTCATGTTTCAGAATCATCTCCATCAGATACTGATGCATACAAGGTAAAGATCCTGCGATCCTCATTGTTTAGGCCTTGTAGTATCTAGTTTGACATTTTCTCCTTTATTTTCAGGTTTTGAGACTTCTTGATTTTCTTGTTAGCCTATCAGAGCATCCACTTGGCAAGGTCGCTAAACATATAATTTTTTTTCTGTTCCTTTGTTCTTGTTTCTTATTTTCATCACAACTATTCTCAATTGTGTAGTTTTATGATCGGCTGTTGGTTATAATAATAGTTTTGCATAATGTAAATCTGGTCTACATTCTCTTTATCAGGGCCTATTGTTGAAACTGGGCACTCTTGAGACGCTAACAAAAGTACTTGATAGATCTTTTGTCATTGTTGATGGAAAACCAACTCCTGATGGTAGAAGTTCTGCAAAGTACAGCTTTAATTTTTTTAGTTGGTGTCTCCCGGTATTCAAGTTTATCATGCTTCTTTTTAATTCTGAAACTTCTCAATATTACTCCCGAAGACATGACTTGTGAGTAACTTTCCTTGTTAGTGTTATCAGTTATGTTTCATTCAAGTTTGAACACTAAATGATGAATTTTCTGGTTGTTTGGCAGTAAATTTTTTGAAAAACATGAGTGACGAAGATTATGCCCTCATTTTACATTATCTTTTGAAGAGTTGCCAGGTAACTCTCTGATTTTCTCTATACATACTCCTAGATCTGTTTAGATATTGTGTTGTTACTGAGATGCCCTTCTTCATTTAGATATCATTCAGGGAAAAGTGATTGCCAAAGTTCTTGGCTTAAGACTCATTGTATAGTTCAAATTGCAGTTTTTCTTTTCATTGCTCTCGATATTAACCAAGTTTTTGATGTTTCTAGGTCCTACCTGTTGGCAAAGAGTTACTGGCTTGTCTTATAACTTTGAAAGAATTAGCTTCATGTAGTGAAGGTCAAATGGCATTTGAAGCAATTCTTTCTGGTATCCACTATAATGCTCGTGAACTTGATCAGAAAGATGATATGGATGTAAATAATAATGTTCCTAGTATAGAAGAATGGAGAAAATGCCCTCCTTTACTTGGCTGTTGGATGAAGTTGTTGAGATCAATTGACACAACAGAGGGTTTGTCGCCTTATGCAATTGAAGCTGTCTATGCTTTATCTATGGGTTCTCTGCAGTTTTGCATGAATGGGAACAGGTGAGATTTTAGTTTCTTGATTGGTGTTTCTGATTAACTTCTATGGATGTGCTAATGCAAAATTTTGAAAAAACATTCTATCAATTTACGTGTTCACCAATATTGAGTTCCGAGTAAAAAATAGAGTTCTAAGAACCTCATGTACTCTTTTAGAATGGAACAGCTGAAGTTATTTAAACATTGTTCTCCCTCATTTTTTTCTGCTTCCTTGACAGCAGTGATGATATAGAGAATGCAGCTATCAGTTGCTAATGTTGAATTGTGATTGAAGATTAATTTAGTTATAAACTGAAAGCTGATTATTATTATTGTTATTAAAATGTAAATGTTACCATAAATAGATGATGAAACACCAAATATGAATAAGTGATACTGAATGTTATTGGCATCCAAAGTTCTAAGGCGAATCTTCTGGATTATGCTTGTCTTTAATGTTAATGTTAAAGTTAAAGCCTAAAATTAGTGCTATTTGTAAATATTTTTGAAGAGATCTCACGAAAAACTGTATGCAAGAAAATAGTTTTCAGTTTAAACAATTATGGAACAGATTACAGTAACAAAAGATATTAGCTAGAAGTAGTTTTTCAGTCAATTTACAAATTTGATTTAGAACTGAAACCTATAAGCCCAGAGTATAATCCTACCATCCATAGTGAGAGGCTGTGTATTAATTCTACATTTATAGGCAAGCCATCACTCCTTATCCAAAGCACATAAAAGGACTATTGTACACGTACCATCTAAGTGATGGTGGTGAGGGGCACTAGCCGGTGGGTAAGTTCACAATTGAAGGACATACAACAATTTCAGTATCCCGAAATACAGAATACAAATGTGAAGAGATTAGACCTTATTTGTTCTATGCACATGTAAGGCTGTATATAACTTTCTTGATGATCGCACAATGGACGTAAGATATTTAAAATACGTGACTGGTATAGTATATAACTTTCACCTCAACTTTGCTAAAATTACATTTCATATACTGTTTTATTTGTTCTCATAGTGAAGTAACAAATATCAACTTGAAATTTGAACTCTTCCTATGTATGTATATGTTTGTGTCTGGGTGTTTATACTCATGTATGCTATAAATAAAGGCCTTAACAAATATGTTTTTGAAGTTTTGATTTTTTTCTCTTGACATCACAAGTTTCTTTGCGTTGAAAAGAAGGCTGTGATTTATTTATATGAAATTTTTCTGCCCTTTCTCTTTAAATTATTGTTTGGGACCATCTAGCTGGACTAATTTACAGTTTCTTTTTTGGTTAGTTTGATTTCTGACAGAGTTGTCGCATTGAAGTACCTCTTTGGACTTTCTGATGATGTGACAAGATCATTTGACTTTCCTGAAGAAAATATAAGCTACATACTAGATTTGAGTACTATATTAAGTTCAAAGGCTACCAGTAGATGACTGTTTGGTCACCTCTCACTTGCAAATCCCATTATACCAGGTAAAACTCCATTTCAATACAGGTTCCTGTTTATTATTTTTTCCTTGAATCATTTTTTAACTTCTCTTGACGTTTCTGGTACAAGGTTTCTGAGTCAGTGAAATCATTGTTCTTAGTATTGCAAAGGACCTGTTGGTTCCATGGAGTTGGGTGACGTTGTTTTACCTCAAAATGATGTTTTAGTTTTTCCAAAGGCACTTCACATGCTTGAAAACAGTGTTGAAAAGATTGACGATCATCTTTACGTTGGAGGACTTGGTGATAAATTTCTTTGGGAATGCCCAGAAACAGTACCTGATAGATTAACACAAACAAGTCTTGCTGCCATTAAGAAATTATCAGCAATAGATGGACCAGTGAGACGAGGTAGAGGAGAAAGCTTTCAAGCTGATGTCTCTTCTTTTTCACGTGGCTTAGCACAGTCTGTTTCCTCTGGTCCTACACGTAGGGATTCTTTCCGGCAGCGCAAGCCAAATACCAGCAGACCCCCATCTATGCATGTGGATGACTATGTGGCACGGGAGAGAAATGTTGATGGGGTTACTAATGTAATTGCAGTGCCAAGAACAGGAACTACTGGTGGGAGACCCCCATCAATCCATGTGGATGAATTTATGGCAAGACAAAGGGAACGCCAGAACCCTTCAGCAACAGTAGTGGGAGAAGCCGTGGGACATCTAAAAAATGCTTCTCCGGTGAAAGCAACTGATGTAGAGAAGTCAAATAAATCTAATCAATTGAAAACGGACCTCGATGATGATCTGCAAGGAATTGATATTGTTTTTGATGGAGAGGAGTCTGACTCTGATGACAAGTTGCCATTCCTTCAACCAGATGATAACTTACAGCAGCCTGCTCCAGTTATCGTTGACCAAAGTTCTCCCCACTCAATTGTTGAAGAGACAGAAAGTGATGCTGTTTCTCGTATGGGTACTCCATTAGGATCTAATATTGATGACAATGCCCAGAGTGAATTTTCTTCAAAGGTTTCTGGTTCACGACCTGATATGGCATTAACTCGTGAATCAAGTGTTTCTTCGGATAGGAAGTATGGTGAGCAGGGCTGATGACCCAAAGAATGTTCTTCAAGCTAAGATCTCTGGTGGATACGATTCTGCAATAGCAAATAGTTCATTTCCAGTGTCTCTCTACAACAATCCATCAACATCTACGCAATTACCAGTTGATTCAAGGACTGGTTCTCAGAATTTCTTTTTAAAGAACAGTCCGCAACATGGTGGTATTGCTACAGGTTCTCAAGGAGTGTATGACCCGAGATTTTTTCAGAACCAACCTCCTTTACCGCTCATGCCACCCCCATCAACAGTCTCACCTGTGATATCACATGGTTCCGATTCAGTGCATGGTCAGATATCCTCATTCGTTAATTCTCCTGCAGGTGCACGCCGTCCAGTTACATTCCAAGTGAGTAACTTTACCTTATTGCTCTTTAGTTATTTCCTCCTTTCTGGTTATCGCTTCAGTCTTTGAAATCATTTTTTTATTTCTAAATTCAGCGCTGACTCCTCTTGTAATGTTGCTTTTCAGGGCCAGTCAGATTATTCATCTCCATTTAACAATGGTTCAATTGCATCATCATTTTCATCTTCTGTTCCCATGCCAGATTCCAAATATTCTAGACATTCTGTATCTTCCCCCAGTGGACCTAGTAGACATGCTCCTCCACTTCCTCCTACACCACCTCCTTATGCATCTAGTCCATATAATTTACCATCATCTATCAATACTTCTGTCTCCCAACCTGCTCCATATAATCAGGCAGGTATTGGGAATACTGAACTTTCTCCGGCCTCCATTGCTCATTCAGGAGCCAGATTGTCATCCTATCCACTAAACCCCTCAATGATGCCCCCGGGGTACAGTAGGCCGACATCTGTGCCAATGACTGTCTTCGGTAACCCCTCAAATCAGCAACAGAATGAGAACCAGCCAAGCTTCTTGCATAGTATCTCTGTCCCCCAAGCCTCCTTTCCGTCAATGCATACAGTTACTCAGTTGCAGCCGCTGCAGCCCCCCCAGCAGCTTCCACGTCCTCCACAACCACCTCAGGTACCTAGGCCACCTGTTCAAGCCTTACAACAGTTAGAGCAAGGGATGACGATGCAGAGCAATGTTCAAGTGCCTGAGTTACATATGCTGCAACAGTCTCAGGTTTCTTCAATGCAGACATATTATCAAACCCAGCAGCAACAGTTTTCACATGAGCAGCAACAGCAGCAAGTTCAGCATGCTCGACATCTGGGGAACGCTCAATCACAGGAGCATTCAGATGCTGGAATGTCATTAAACGAGTATTTCAAGTCTCCAGAAGCCATTCAGGTATTGCCACTTGCCATGAACTTGTTAAGGTAGGATTTGTTAGAGATAGACAAATTTGATGTTTTTAATCTTATCATTGTACTATTCTGACATGGCAGTCTTTGTTGAGTGACCGGGAAAAACTTTGCCAGCTGTTGGAGCAGCATCCAAAATTAATGCAGATGCTTCAGGTTGTTTTTCTTGATATTTATTTCACCGCATCTTATGTTTGGTTGTTAGCCGAGGGTTTTACTGATTAATTTCCAATTTTTCTTACTTTGATGATGTCTTTTATTAGTGTAGTTGTGTGTATTTGCCTGTTGTTTTTTATTTTCTATTACCCTCTTTTAATTACATAAAGTTTTGCACTGTTTTCATTTTATTTCCTGTCTACAGGGAAAATGTTATATTAAAAAATATAAAACCAAGTGTAACAAGATCGTTTTGTAATTAAAACTGTAAACAGAAATTAAAAATATATATTTTCTTCTTAAACAAAATGACCTCTCATTTTCAATTTCTATTTTCTCACTTTGCATCACTTTCGTATTACCTAATGAATAGTATGATTTGGCATCTCTTTGATTTAATATAAATTCTTGTTACAAAAGTAAGGCGGTTTATACTTTTGATTCTGCTGATCTGATACATAGGCTCAAGTTATTTCTTGCTTTTGTGCAGGAAAGGTTAGGCCAGCTGTAGCAGCATAATGAACAAGTAGAACCTCAGAAGCATGGCTTTTTGCATAGTCAATACCTGTAAATGTCCTTCATTATTGTCCGCCCATGAGTGCTGGTGATATTTGTTCATCAGCCACCAAAATTTTGTGTTAATATGTACTTTTTGACATTGTTTAATTTGTTTGAATGCCGATTCCCATTTTGGACGATGATGAGTATGATTGGAGAGTGATTTCTGGTGGAGCTAAGAAGGGAAAATGGATGTTTAGATCCAACTGGTCTCGACGTTGAATGACTGCCATCGTTATGCTGCTTGTTGTATTTAGTATTGTACATAACTATTGCTCTTTGAAAATTCAAACTGTAACATTTCTTTACATAGTTTTACCTGACTTTGCACATAGTAATTTTATTTGGGTCTTGTTAACGAGTGCTTCCGGGACACTCTAAATTAACTAATTATTCTTTAAAAATGTAAGTTTTCAAAATGCATTGATCACACAAATTTTCATAAAAAATTACTATCAAAGGTCCTTAACCAGTGCCTCTTGAACACTAGTTAACATTTTCCTATTTTATTTTACCTGTTTTTAATATAAAATAATCTAAGCCTATGTTCTTTAGAATAGTTTAACATTTTATTTTATAAAAATTAGTGGAGTCATTTTGATATTACCCATATACGTAATATTATTTTTATAATTTTAAATTTGAGTAAATTATTTTAACTATTTTATCAATGTGTTTTTTTTTATCTGTGCCCATTCATTATATCTGTTCTACGTTTGCGTTTGTTTTTTTATTGGTTTGGTTGATGTGATATATCTTAAATGTTCATACAAAAATCAAATGAACATTCCTTTTTTTTTTTTTTACCGTAAAATTCAATTTGATTCTCAATTATTGGTCTCTCTCCCTCAAGGTCTTTGAACCATGAAAATATAATAGGAAATCCAAGCTTTGAGTTATTGACTATTTGAATTAGTATCCGTTTGCTCTGAGCACCGCCCCGTGGGAAGGGGGTGTGTTGCGAGTAGTCTTACCAAATGTTGGATCTTGGTGTTTTTGTAATGGGCCTAAGCAAATGAGCCTGGTTATATTGCTCGATCGAGAACAAAATTCAATGTTTAATTAATCAAATTATTTTGTTTTGATTTTACAGTTCAAGGTAGCTAATTTTTAATGTCAGTAGGGTTAGGATCAAACTCTTGCTCTTTATATCCTTCCACATTTTAACTCCACTATTTCAACAATAAAAATTGAATCTGACTCTTCTAAAACATGATTTTAGTCAAAATAGATGTTTATATACCATCATGTAAAATTGTTTATATATCTTAACTTTTTTATGAAGAGGTTTATATATCTTATCTTTGATTTGATTAGAAGTGATGAAAATTTTAAAAATAGTAATAATATACTAAATCATATATCAAATTTGTGTAACATTGGTCAAATATAAATTTTATTTCTTTTAAATTTAATATGAAAATTTTCATTTGATTTAGTTCAAATCAATTGATATTTTAGAAAACGATGATGAGTTTAGGGTTCCTCCTTTAAATTTGTGTAATACTCAATGTAGGATAATTATAGATCTAATTAACAAGTTACTTTCCTAAAATAAAATTTTAAATTGGCTATGAGCTATAAGTAGCATACTTTTTCTTAGAGGTTTACGTAGCATACTTAAAGCTTTGTAAGTTAGTGAGATAATTTGTTTACTGATAATTTGTTTTCTATCAAACAAGTTTATAAGTTGGTTCAATAAGCTATAATCTAACTTATTGCTCTAATTTGCTAATTACCTATCATCTCTCACAACAACCAAGGTTTGGGTCTAACACAAGAGTCTAGTCTCCTATAACGTGATGAATCAAGGATTGATGACTGAGACACACACACACATACACACACACACACACACACACACACACACACACACACATATATATATATATATATATATATATATATAAGGGAATGTATTTTCATAAGTGAGATAGAAATGATAGAGTCACTCATATGGATTCACTTAAAAAATATGCATCATGTGCATGAAAGTTGGTACTTATATTTTAGGCTATTACTTTTTCAACCCTATGTGTTTCTCACGCGTCCTATTTTTTTCTCCCAAAAATACCCCTTGTCCGGATTATAAAATCCTGAACAAGATTGTCAGGGATTTTCGGGTTATATTTTCTGAACCAAGCTTTGCCCATAATTTTAAAGATTGGGTTTATATTATTTCAATGACATAAATATAAATGACAAAAATATCAAATAAATGCAAATATAAACAAAATTAAAAGGACAAAATGATACAAATATAATCTCATTTTATTAATATATCAATAAATTTACAATAAAATAATGCTTAAGCTTAAAACTTATTACGTAAAATATTCAAACCTAATGCTAAACTATTAAAAACATAAAGTTAAACAAGTGGTGCAAGCTGATGGAGGGGTGGGTAAGGTTTGTTTCCTCTCTAGGGCGAAAGAGACCTTGATGGTCAACCTTGCACCCAGACAGACCAACCTGACACCACACAAACCGTGCTTCTTTGCAGCGCGTCGCCATCCCCATTGACCGTTCATACAATCCCTGCATTTCCAAAGTAGTCTCTTTTTATGAAAGACCAACGATGGAAACACATTGTTGTAGAAGGAAGAGGAGGAGAGAGTGTGAGATGATGGTGTGAGAAATGGTGAAGTTTTGAAGAGTATTTATAGGGGGAATTTGTGAAGAATGAGTGCATAAAGTGTAACCACTCTTAATTATGAGTCAAAAAACATGTTCAAAGGGTTTTGCCCGCCATTAAAGCTGGTAAAAACCTTTGAAAAACGTGTTTAATGAGTTACTGAACACCGTCCAAAACTCTGACTTATTTTGGATTATATAATCTGGAATGTATCAAAGCTTTCCCAGTTTATATAATCTGAAATTCTTCAATACTGGGTGAAAAATGAGAGAAACTTCGTACTTTGTAGGGTGATGGATATTTCGGATTATACAATATGAAAATATTATGTAAAGGATTTTTTTAAGTGGTCCACATTGCACCGACAGTTTCTGTGGTCCACGACGTCCAGAAAATTCTATAAATAGGTGTCCCTGTTTTCATAACCAGTAAACCACACCTATAAAAAAAACCATGGAAATTTCTGTCATTGATTCGAACACCAAACTAGATGCAGTTTACTACAACGGGGGAAAACCACCCCATCTGTTCAGGATTCGCACTGATGTCACACTCTTCGGGTTGAAGGATCAGTTGGATCAAATCAACCGTCAACTCAACCACAGAGACACAAGGAGGGTGGACAGTGTTGAGTATTGACGTCCATCGATCGACTCAGCCGGAATTGTGAGGTTCAACCAGATGAAGCTCGAAAATGAAGACGACGTGAGAACCATGTTCTCGATCTTTGGTTAATACAATACTGAAGGACAGATCGAGTTGGACACTTCGTTGGCCAGGAACTACGAAGAGATCGGGGCTCTGCTGGATGGACCAGACGAAGACATTAGTTTAGCTGATCCGTGATCTATTATGTTATGTTTTATTACGTGTTTTATGTTGTTGAATTATGTTGTTAAAATAAATATATCTATGATCAGTTTTATGTTGTTGAATTATGATGTTAAAATAAATATATCTAGATAGATTCTGAAGATCTTCATCATGCTGTCAAATATAGATAGATAGATAGATTCTGGAGATCTTCATCATGCTGTCAAATATAGATAGATAGATTATGAAGATCTTCATCATGCTGTCAAATATCTCTCCGCTGAACTTTACCTTAAAGATGTTCATTTAAACACATAATATATAGAAAATATAGCTCCTTATCATATGTTGTCAAATATACCAAGATATAAAGGGTTTAAGTCAGGTTCGGATTATATAATCTGAACTAGTTCACCACAGTTTTTTTTGTGTGGTCCACATTGCACCGATAATTTCTGCGGTCAACGACGCACATAAACTTCTATAAATAAGTGTGCTTGGTTCATTTGCTATAAAACACAACAAATAACTCTGAAAAATCTTCCGAAAGATATAAACACCAAGAGGTTCTTATGAGCTTGATCTGGTTGACCTGCCGATCGAAATATGTCAGTTGGCAGGCCAGCTGGATCAAGTTTAAAAGCACCTCATCGAACACCTTCCTAGAAGATCCATCACTTATGTTATTGTGTTGTTTTAAGCTGTTTAATTATGTTTGTACCTTTTTAAAATTTTTTCCTATGCCATTGGCTATGAAAACCTACCAAAAAAGAAACTTAAACACAATCTGGTTTTATCCGGATTATAAAATCCGAAAATATTTATACATGTTTTGATTGTATAATCCAAACCCCCTCAGACTAGTTGGACGGTGGCGTTTCACCAAAAGTTTGGACGGTTTGTGGTGTGTTTAATGCATTTTTGGTCGGTTGGACCATGGAAAACGTTTTCTTTGACTATAGTTATGGTTTAGGACTGGTTTAAGGCTATAAATAGGCTTGCATCTTCAACAAATTTGTTCATTCTTCACTTCCCATCTTTTCTTACTTAAACATTTTTTAGTTTTTTAGGAGTGTTTATGGTGTCATGGTCATTGTTGATCGTTCATAGAATCTCTGCAATTGCTTTGCAGTTTATGCGGGGATTCTACGACGGTCAGCAGAGAACTTTGACATCAAATACAACACAAAAAATGCAGTTCGTTATTTCTCAGATTTTATAACCCGAAAATCCCTAACAATCTAGTTTGGATTTTAAAATCCGGACAACGGGTATTTTTGGAAATTTTATAGGGCGCACGAGTATAACATAGGGTGGAAAAAGTAAAAGCCTATATTTTAACAAGTCTTAAGTGTATTTTTGACCCTCTAACTTTTCAAATGCTGCGATTTTGGCCCCTATGAAAAAAATGACAAATTTAGTCCCCCATGTTTTAGCCCCTTTGCAATAGTCATATTTTCACCCAGTCAACGCCTGCATGGCAGTGTGGTACACCACATGTGTAATTCCTGATTTTTAAAAAATAAAATAAAAAAGCTACATATTTATAAATGGAATTAAATGAATAAAAAAGGAAAAGGAAAAGGAAAAGGAAAGATGCACGCGAGTTCATCAACAAGTTAAATCTTTCATCTTCTTCATCTAAATCTTTCATCATCTTCATCCATTTGTTGAAAAAATTGCAGAACATTGAAGGCAAAACAGAATCTTTCATCATCTTCAAACCCAAAAAGAATTCAACAACATAAAAACACAAAAGCTTAGAGAAATCAAAATCCGAAAATAGAAAAATTAAGGCAAAACAATAACAACCTATAAATCAATTCATGTGTTAACCTAAAAAATTCAGCAACAACAAACCAATAATCAATTAACCCATAAATTAACAACAACAAAAAACCCAGAATGAAGGGTTATAAACCAATTATTTCAAATTACAAATTGATTTTGCAGTTGCTTCAAGCAAAATTACAATGAATTTCCAAATTGTGACAAATTGAGAACAAAGCTAAGGTTGAAAAAGAAGAAAGGGTTTCTAGATCATGAAACCATACGGACCGACGCTGGACTAACCGAAGTCGAAGTTATCAGAATGGAAGATTGGACTGTTAAGTCCAGTACTCTCATCTTCGAAATCAAACAACACAAAATCTTCACGAATCTTCACAATATCTTCACGAATCTGGTGTTTATGGACGAAGAGATTGGTTTGTTGTGATGTGTTGAGGAAACGGTGGAGGATTTGGTTATGCCATGTTTTAGGAGTTGGTGGATATGAATCTCTGATCTTGTTTGGGAGAGAACATAAGGGGTGGTGGATGGTTCTGGGTAAGATGAGGAAGAGAGAGCCATCACGTGCTCCATCCTTTTCCATTTCTCGTTTTTATTTTTTTAATTCAACAAATCTATAGGTGTTTTTTTTTAAATCAATAATTACACATGTGGTATGCCATGCAAGCGTTGACCGAGTCAAAATTGAGAAAAAGGACGACTATTGCAAAAGGCCTAAAACATAAGGGGCTGAATTTGCCATTTTTTTTAATAAGGGGCCAAAATCGCAATATTTGAAAAATTAGGGAGGCCAAAAGTACACTTAAGCCTTATTTTTAAGCATTTTTAGATTTTTAATATAGGGTTAAGTATGTTTTTGGTCCCTATAAAATTGAGACCTTCAAAGTTTAGTCCTTACTTAATTTTAATAGTTTTTTTAATCCTTGTAAAAAAATTATGCACTCAATTTTAGTCCCTACTAAATCCAAATTTGTTTAATTATGTTTAAACTCTTATGCTTTTGAACAATTTGAAGGTGAGAAAAACACACAAGAAGGGGGGGGGGGGGTTGAATTGTGTGGGCTATTTCTTTTCTTTCTCAAAAACTTATGTTAGTTCAGATTCTGATATTGATCAGATCTGAACTATTTTCAGAATGTTTTATGCAGCGGATATAAAGTAAATGAGAGAGGGAAAGAGAGACACAAGCAATTTATCCTGGTTCCTTCCACAATCCGGAAGTAGTCCAGTCCCCTTGTTACTAACAAGAGATTTTCACTATAATCACAAAGATTACAATTTGCTCAAACACTTAGTAAGAGACTTCAAGTTGCTCAAACACTTAGTAAGAGACTTCTAATTGCTCAAGCACACAAGCAAGAGACTTCCAATGCTCAAGCCCACAAGCAAGAGACTTATAGTTGCTCAAACACTTAGTAAGAGACTTCCCTGCTTAGACACACAGTCTAAGACTTTCTATGCTCAATACACAAAGTTATGAGACTTCTGGTTGCTCAAGCACGCAGGCTAGAGACTTTGGTTCAAATAGATTCACAACAGAAATAGGTTTGAGTTGAACACTTGATATACAATCAGTGGTGTTCACAAAATACAACTCAGGTTGAGACTCTTAAGAATTTGACAGTTACGCAAAACAGAGTGTTACGTTTTTTGGGACAGAGTCTTGGTTCTTCATCTTCAATCCTTTATAGAAGATTAAAGAGCTGTTGAGAAGAGCCATGTCATCAAAAGAGCCGTTGCAAATAGAAGCTACAGCCAGCATAAATTCCTTCTGTTCTGACAGTATGTGCGAACTCAGAAAACAGAGCAATTTAATTTGAATTGCTTCCTTAAAACCTGGCTGCGTGTTTCATCCAAGGAGACAAGGTTTGTAAAGAGTTGTTCTGACACAACAGTACTTCATTGTTTACAGTTGCAAACGTTGACTGCTGATTCAGACTTCAGAAGCTTCTCTTTAGAAGCTGGCTTCAGGAACTGTTCATCAGAAGCTCCCTTCAGACACAATACTTCAGAAGCTGGTCTTCAGACACACTGTTCATCAGACGCTGTCTTCAGAAGCTGGCCTTCAGATGCACTATTCATCAGACACACTGTTCATCAGACGCACCCTTCAGAAGCTGGTCTTCAGACGCACCCTTCAGACACACTGTTCAGACGCATCCTTCAGACGCTCCCTTCAGAAGCTCTTCTTCACACGCTGTCCTCAGAAGCTCTTCTTCAGATGCTGATTTTCTTCAGCCTTGCAACACAAGCTTCTATATTTCCTTCTTGCTCTTTGCTTGTTCTTTCATAACCAATGTTAGATACCAATCTTTAAGTACGTGGTTCTGCACACTAGAATCAAGCATTAGCAATTCCAATTTTCTTTTTAACACTTTGTTATCATCAAAACCCAAAAGAGAGTTGTTCATACATTTTGTTCCAACAATCTCCCCCTTTTTGATGATGACAAACACAAGTATTAAAAGGAAAGTTGTTGTTAATTTAATTAACAAGTTGACTTTAGGGTATGAGGTTTGTAAGCTCCCCCTAAGTCTTATCCAGGTTAATTAAATTCCATTTAAATCAAACAGATGAAAAAAATCAAAGTGTAAATACATTCAGAATTTAAATAACAAACTGACTTCAGGGTTTGAGGTTTATAAGCTCCCCCTAAGTCTGATAATTCACAAAGTGAGGTTTGTAAGCTCCCCTTGAGTTTTATCCAAATTTTTTAAATTCAGTTTAATTCACAGAATTGAAAATTCAATATATCTCACATAATTTAATTCAGAGGCTAAGAGATTAAAAGCTGTTCTCATAAGTTAATTAACTGTCAGAAATTAACTTATGTTCTGTAAGCTCAGAGCCTGAAATACTTGTTACTTTTACTCCCCCTTTTGTCATCAACAAAAAGAAATGTTCAAGAATTTAAGAGAGTGAAAATGTGAGATAAAAATGTTCAGATCATTTTGTTCAGTACCACTGAGCTCTTTCAGAGTATATGATTCAGTACAACTGAACTCTTTAAAAAAACAGAGCATATGGTTCAATGCTGCTGAACTTTTTCAGACAAAAATGAGAGTTTAAAACTGGGTCTGAAAACTGAACATATAGGATAAGAAATTGAAAGTGTGACTGTGTTTTTGTTAAAACATTTCAGAAACTGAAAACAGAAAAACATTTAACACAATTGCACATTGATGACTTTAGGAGGGGCAAAGTACAACTTTCAAAGCTTAATCTCATCACAGCCCAGCTGTTATTACTTATCAGATTCTGACCAAGTGTTGAACAACTGTTCAGATTCACTCTCATTAGTGGGCCACGTGTAAAGTGTCCACTTATGATGAGTTTTATCAGAAGTCACAAAAAATCAGATTCTGAAACTCAGACTATGATGTTTTCAGAAGCTGAACTATCTTCAGACTCTCAAAGTGAGTGTCTGTTAAGTCTTAGCTTCTAATGAACTTCAGGTTCTCAGTTTCTATTCAGAGTCAAGAAATTTTTCAAGAGATGAAATGCAAGTTCAGATTCTTTTTAATAAAATAAAATCTGTCTAAAATGAGGGGTTTTGTAAATATATCAGCCCATTGATGATTGATAATCAGAATCAATGAATTCAAAATCCAAAACACCCTTCTGAACATAATCTCTAATAAAATGAAGTTTAAGTTCAAAAATGCTTGGCTCTTGAATGTAGAATTGGAATTTTTAGACAAACAGATTACAACAGTATTATCACAAAGAAGGTTATGCTGTTTTCATGAATCTGATAGTTTTCCAACTAATGTAGAATCTATTAAGTATAACAGAGAACAATCATACCTCTGTGGAGCTTTTGATCTACCTCTCCTTGTTCAATCAGGTTGTTTCTGAACACCCATTTTTGTTCCAACATTGTTCTTGATTGGCTTCAGGAGAAGTGTTAGCTAGCTCAGCACCAATGATCCAGTCTTTGTGGTTTCCTCCAGATTCCACAGTTCCTCCCTCTTTCATGGTCAGGGTTTGGAACATAGACTTTCCTTCTGTCATGCAATGCCAGCAGCCACTATCCAGGCACCAAGACTTCACCTTTTCTTTGACATTTAATCATATCTGCATCAGAAATGATTTCTGACTTGGGTACCCATATGAGTCCTCTTGGGTTAGTTCTGAAAGGTTTAGTCTTTTGTTGCACCTTATGTCTGGAGTTGTAATACTCAGACTTGTTCAGATACCTTGGATGTGAATCCTTTAATCTTGAATAAGTCTTAGTATCAGACACTGAGTTCTTCAGAACCTGAGCTTTCAAAGGTCTTGACTCATATTTCTTCAAAACCTGAGACTTGAAGGTCTTTGGTTCTGAGATTTTAAGAGTCTGAACCTTTGAAGACTTTGGTTCTGTTTTCTTCAGAACTTTAGACTTAAGAGTCTTTGATTCTGATTTGTTCAGAATCTTGGATTCAGAAGTCATAGGTTCTGATTTGTTAAGAACTTCAGTTTTGCCAGCTCCTGACACACAACAAACTTTCAGACCTTTCTTAATACAATCAGAATCAATTAACAGATTGGCTTTCTTTTGTACCTTTGGTCTGGCATTCTGAGATTTAACAGATTTTGTATAAACTAGTTTAGTATCCCTTGAAGGTTTTACAAACACAGCCTTTTGAAAATGTGAGTCTGAATTTTTCAGAGTTTGAGACTTGCTTATCTTAGATTCTGAACTCTTCAGACTCTGAACATTTTCAGGTTTAGAATCTGATTTTCTCATAATCTTAGACTTAGAACCTTTTGGTTTAGACTTTGGCAAAATTTTAGATTCTGCCTTCATCTTTCCTTTAGGTTCAGAAGTTTTGGATTCTGAGCAGTTCAGAACTTCAGAGTCAGCAGTCTCTGTTTCTGGTAAATTCTGTTTCTCAGAAATCTCAGATGCAGGTACAAAACATATACCTTTCATAATATCTCCAGAACAGGATGAAAGGTTTGTTTCTTTTGAAAAGTTAAATGGATCATTTTTGAAACCAATACCTTCTCCCCTGTTTCTGCTGATATTATAAATCATAGAAGCAATCTTACTTCTGTTGATTCCAGTTATGATAAAATCCTGAAGAGCAATTTCATGTTCACTAGGAACTTCATCAGGTTTCTTATGAACCATTTCTCTGAGTTCTTTAACTTCTTCATCAATCTCATTGATATGATTATGAAGTTGAAGATTCTCATCAGCCAACAAGTTATTTTTCTTTTTCAAAGATTTAAATTGATTTAACTTGCTTCTGAGGTGGTTCATAAAATCCTTAACTGTATCAATAAGTTCAGAGCGAGTGAGTTCAGAATATACCTCATCTTCAGAATCTGAACCTGATTCTTCATCAGAAGATGTTGTAGTTATCAGAGCTATATTTGCTTCTTCTTCATCTTCATTCTCAGACTCAGATTCATTGTCAAGCTCATCCCATGTAGCCATAAGACTTTTCTTGAATCTGTCTGACTTTGAGTTGGTCTTTCTGGATTTCTCCTTTGATTTGTCCTTTTGAAGCTCAGGACATTCAAATATGAAATGACCAGTTTTCTTGCAGTTTAAGCAGCCCTTCTGTTCTTCCTTCTTGGAACTAGATCCTTTGAAGTTACTGCTCCTGTTAAGAGATTTCTTTTGACTCTTTAACAAGTACTGAATTCTTTTAGAAAGCATTTCCAGCTCCTCAGGTTCTGAATCTTCTTCAGAATTTCCCTCAGGAAATTCTTCATCAGATTCTATAGCTTTTAGAGCTTTTAATGATTTTCCTTTAGATTTTAGTGCTATAGACTCAGAATTTCTAACAGGTTCATCTTCATTGAGTCCCAGTTCATGTACTTTGAGAGAGCTTATAAGATCTTCAATACTTAAAGTATTTAGATCTTTAGCTTCCTCAATAGCAGTCACCTTAGGTCTCCATTTAGATGACAGATTTCTAAGGATCTTGTTCACATGATCAGCAATAGTATAGCTTTTCTTCAGAATCTGAAGTCCAGAAACCAGAGTCTGAAATCTTGAGAACATAATCTCAATATTTTCATCCTCCTTCATTATGAACAGCTCATACTGCTGAACTAGAAGATTTGCCTTTGTTTCTCTAACCTTCTTGTTCCCTTCTGTCGCGTCGAATTTCGGATATCAAGCTATTGACAAGCATTGAATCACTAATTTTAAATCACGACTGAACTTTTAATTTTTCGGGGAAAAGGGGAAAAAGTTCTAAATTACCACAATGTTAAAGATTTTGGGTTCGGGAGTCGATTATGCAAGGGGAAGGTATTAGCACCCCTCACATCCGTTGTACTCAACGGGAACCTCCTAGTTAGCTAAGGCTAAAATGCTTTCAAAATTTTGCTTGCATGCTTTAATATATAAAGGGGAAAAAAGAAATAAATAAAAGAAGAAAAGAAAAGAGAAGAGATTTGAAGAATAACAAAACTTAAGTAAATAAAAGTTTTTTATTGATGTACTTGACAAGAGTTTAGTCTTGCTCCTACGTATCTCCCGGTGCGATGGAGAATTCAAAGCTTACGTAGTTCTTTGAGCAAGTATTTGTGTGTTGATTGATTTTTATTTATGAAAAAAGATTTGATCGCGCTTGGGCGAAAAAAGTTTGAATTGACCACGGGGGCCAAGAAAGGTTTTGGTGTGTTGGATGCGTTGAAAAATAGAATGACGATTGCCCGAACAACGAGACATACGTCAAGCATTCGTGCAACCGGGAAATAGAGAGACATACGTCAAACCATTCCTTTTTCATTCAAGTTTAATGATGAAATTAAAAAATGTATTTTTCTTGGTGAAGTTTGAAAAAGAATGACGATTGTCTAAACAACGAGACATACGTCAAGTGTTTGTTCAATCGGCGAATGGAGAGACATACGTCAAACCACTCCTTTTTCATTCAAGTTTTTGTCGAAACTCAAAGAAATCCCAAATAAAAAACACTTGGTTTAAAACTTAAAAAAAATTATTGTTCAAATTAGTTGTTGCAACCTATGAACAAATTTGTTCAAGTTATTGAAAAAAAGAAAGAAAATGTTTTTGTTGTTTTTATTGATTTGGAAGGACAATGTCCTTTGCCTACATACCCGAATGGGATAAAAACCATGTAGTTCAGGGTAAAAAGCCGAGTGATTAGTTGTATTGATTTTAAAGTTTGAAAATATTTGTGAAAGATAAAATGAGCCAAAGTGGCAAGTGAGTGAAGATTGATTGATTTTAATTGTAAAAATAAAACCTAATATGATTAAGATTGATTGAAGTTTGATTAAAAGAAAATTGCTTGGTTTGAAATCCAAGGCTTTGTTAATGAAGAATATTTTTTGATGAAGTTTTTGAATATTTGAAATGTTTTTGATTTTTATGGTTTTTTCTTGGAGTTAAAAAAGATATTAAGTGTGATAAAATAAACTAAACGCGAGGGAACTAAACGATGTTGGATCAAAAAATGAAAAATCCCCTTTTCTTTGGATTATGAATTAAACTTATGAAAAATGAAAAATAAATGCAATGCATATTTATTTACTTTGTTTCTAAATACATTCTAATGACATAAAAAAGGCAAAATAAAATGAACAAAATAAAAATAAAATAAAATGCATGAGATGATGTGATAAGTAAATAAATAAGATGTTAAAAATAAAAGAAAAATAAAAAGGAAATAATAATAAAAGGAAATAAAAATTGCAAAGAAAAATAAAAGAAATAAAATAGGGAGGTGTAAAAAATAAAATGGGGGGTGCAGGAAGTGAGAAAATAATCAGATTTTAAAAAAACAGGCCCAAAATGCATTGGGCCAGCGTGATTTGATCTGGACCGTCTGATTAATCAGAGGGTCCTGATCTGATCACAAGGGGAAATAACCAAAGCCGTATGATTTAAATCAGATGACCTGAGGGGCGAGGGTGCACGCTAACGCATACACCCACGCGCACTGAATCAGGGAGGGGTATAAATACCCAATCCCTTCACAAATTTTCTCATTTTCCACTTTCTTTCTCTCTCCCCTCCTTCTCTCTAACTCGGTTCTCTCACTTCTCTCTCCCCTCTCTCATCAAGCCTGGCCGGAGGTGGTTTTCGGCGTGGTGGCCGCCGGCCTAGACGACGGCGCCACCGTGCCGGAGAGAAAAAAAACTTCCTTTTTTCAAAAAAAACCCATTTTTCTCATATCCTTTCTTCCCTAGGTCTCAAAAACAAACTTATTTTTGTCAAAATCTTTCCAAAATAGGCTAGATCTAGGTTTTAAAAAAACAAAAAAACTACCTTTGTTCTTCTTTGTTTGATCCGGTTTTGTGTGGTTTTAGCTTTGTTCTTGCTGTGTGCGTGTGTGTTGGGTGTTTTGCTGCTGTTTTGGTGTGGTGTTTGGTTGAGGCTGTGTTGCGTGCTGTGTGGTGGTGCTGGGTTGTGTTGTGTGTGTTGCTGGCCGCCGTGTGTGTGTGGTGCGTGTGTTTATGCTGGGCTGTGTGGCCGTGTTTGAGTTTTTTGCTGCTGGGTTGTGTGTGTGTTTTCTTTGTTTGTTTATGTTGCTAAAAAAAATCCTCTGTTTGATTCAAATTTTTTCTCCTCTTTTTTGATTTTGAGGGTCTCTGTTATATAGACAATTTAAGCTGTTTTTGTTGACCCTGACCTAAATTCAAAAGCTGGATTTTCTGCAGATCTTGGCCAAAATTATGGTAAACATTAATGGAGAAGTGACTTGGTGTGGTTTTTGGTGTAGATTTTGTGAGAATTTTGGAAGATTTTGACAGAAAATCAATGATGAAAAAATCCCAGCAAAGGGGCGCTGCAGGCAGTGATAAATGTTGACTTTGGACCAAAAAAAATAAAAAATAAAAAAAATAATGAATTATAATAATAATAATAAAAAAGGAAATAAATAAATAGTAATAATAGTAATAATAAAAATGAAGTAAATGACAATAAATAATAAAAACTGAGACTAAAAGTAAAGATAAAAAGTAAAAATAAAATAAATAAACGAGATAAAAAGTGGCCCTAAAACGAAACAAAAATGAGGTATTTTAAAATACCTCCCTGCCGAAATTTCGTCTGAAACAACGAAAATTCTCGGTTTTAAAAGATGAGTAAAACGAGGTGAAATTGGGTCAAAAAATGGGGTATGACACCTTCATAGTTAGAGTAGAGAGAGGTGAAGATGGCTTTTGCTGTTGATTTATCACTCAGCTTAAGATACTCATTGTGGGGGTAAAGAGTCCACAATGATACCTCTTACATTGTGATGCTTTCTGTAGATCTTTCTCTCAGCATCAGTAAGGCTTCTTCTATTAATGGTTACTCCTTCTTCATCAACTGGAATAGATATTCCATCTTCTATGATATCCCATAAGGAGTCATCAATTCCAATAATGTAGCTGTACATTTTGCTTTTCCACTAGGAGAATTTCTCAGCATCACCAGTAAACATAGGAGGTTTATTATGTGAGTGAGATTGCTTGTTATCTGTACCATAGCCACCACCACCACCACTTCTGGATGTGGATTCACCAGATACACCAGAGGACATGTTTTTCTCAGGATCAATACTGACTCACTGTTAGGTGATTGAATATCAGAACCGGAGCTCTGATACGAACTGAAGGTGAGAAAAACACACAAGAAGGGGGGGGGGGGTTGAATTGTGTGGGCTATTTCTTTTCTTTCTCAAAAACTTATGTTAATTCAGATTCTGATATTGATCAGATCTGAACTATTTTCAGAGTGTTTTATGCAGCGGATATAAAGTAAATGAGAGAGGGAAAGAGAGACACAAGCAATTTATCCTGGTTCCTTCCATAATCCGGAAGTAGTCCAGTTCCCTTGTTACTAACAAGAGATTTTCACTATAATCACAAAGATTACAATTTGCTCAAACACTTAGTAAGAGACTTCCAATTGCTCAAACACTTAGTAAGAGACTTCTAATTGCTCAAGCACACAAGCAAGAGACTTCCAATGCTCCCACAAGCAAGAGACTTCTAGTTGCTCAAACACTTAGTAAGAGACTTCACTGCTTAGACACACAGTCAAAGACTTTCTATGCTCAATACACAAAGTTATGAGACTTCTGGTTGCTTAAGCACGCAGGCTAGAGACTTTGGTTCAAACAGATTTACAACAGAAATAGGTTTGAGTTGAACACTTGATATACAATCAGTGGTGTTCACAAAATACAGCTCAGGTTGAGACTCTTAAGAATTTGACAGTTACACAAAACAGAGTGTTACGTTTTTTGGGACAGAGTCTTGGTTCTTCATCTTCAATCCTTCAATCCTTTATAGAAGATTAAAGAGCTGTTGAGAAGAGCCATGTCATCAAAAGAGCCGTTGCAAATAGAAGCTACAACCATCATAAATTCCTTCTGTTCTAACAGTATGCGATAACTCAGAAAACAGAGCAATTTAATTTGAATTGCTTCCTTAAAACCTGGCTGCGTGTTTCATCCAAGGAGACAAGGTTTGTAAAGAGTTGTTCTGACACAGCAGTACTTCACTGTTTACAGTTGCAAACGTTGACTGCTGATTCAGACTTCAAAAGCTTCTCTTCAGAAGCTGGCTTCAGGAACTGTTCATCAGAAGCTCCCTTCAGACAAAATACTTCAGAAGCTGGTCTTCAGACACACTGTTCATCAGACGCTGTCTTCAGAAGCTGGCTTCAGACACACTGTTCATCAGACACACTGTTCATCAGACGCACTATTCATCAGACGCACCCTTCAGAAGCTAGTCTTCAGACGCACCCTTCAGACGCACTGTTCAGACACATCCTTCAGATGCTCCCTTCAGAAGCTCTTCTTCAGACGCTGTCTTCAGAAGCTCTTCTTCAGATGCTGATTTTCTTCCGCGTTGCAACACAAGCTTCTATATTTTCCTTCTTGCTCTTAGCTTGTTCTTTCATAACCAATGTTAGATACCAATCTTTAAGTACGTGGTTCTGCACACTAGAATCAAGCATTAGCAATTTCAATTTTCTTTTTAACACTTTGTTATCATCAAAACCCAAAAGAGAGTTGTTCATACATTTTGTTCCAACACAATTTTTTGTAGACGTGTTAAGAACATTACTAAAAGTTCATCCGTAAAAAATTATCTCAAAATTTGATTTCTACGTCCATATTTTTGTTAATTTTATCTTGAACTTTTTTCGTTTAAAAAAATTCATATTAAATTCATTTCATGTTAAAAAAATTCTAAATTTTAGTAAATGAACCTTTTATAGCGTTCTAAACTTGTGTCATAAAAATCGTTAAAAAATTTAAGAGTTTGAGGATAATTATACAAAATTTGTTTTAACAGGGACTATAATTATAAGTATATTTATTTTGTAGGGACTAAAAAACTATTAAAATTAAGTAAAGACTAAACTTAAAGCTTCCGGATTTTATAGGGACCAAAAACATATTTAACCCTTTAATATACTACTCCCTGCGTTTCTTTTTAATTGTCTCTTTTGTATAAATTTTTTGTTCCTATTTAACTGTCACTTTCAAAGTTCAATGCAACATTAAATGTTGTTTTACCAATGTTACACTTAGTTATTTATTTTGGAGAGAGAAATATATGAAATTAGATATTAAACGAATAAAGCTATTATAGTAAAAGTATAAATTATTATATCAAAAGTAGTAACATTTATTGATCGTCTTGGTTTATGTAAAATGTCAAAAAGTGACAAATAAAAAGGAACGGAGGTAGTATATATCTTGAAGAAAACCGATTGTTGCTTACAAACTTGTTTTTAGAGGAGTTGCTGAGAAACTTGATACAAATTCTTCATACTTGTGACATGTCTGATTGAATTTTCATTTATAATCAACAATGTTAAATCTTGCATTTGTTTCTATAAAATCACTTGTTAATAGGGGTAAATTACATCCAATTCATCAAGGTAATGTAGGCCTCACCGAGCTGGTTTTTTCTTACAATCAGTTATCATTTTCATCTAAAGAACATCAAACTTCTTCATCTCCTTCATTCAACATGTGATCTCCATCTCATTTGTTCCATAATCGAATCATACTTGTCATTAGGGATAAATTACCCCCAATTCATCAAAGGGTAATATAGGCCTCACCTTATTTTTACAGATGACAAATCAATTACCTTCTTGCATAAATATTTTTTTTCTCTAATATCTTGCATGACTATTTTATTCTAAAGTATTGAACACATTTGAGAATTTCATATTCTTATGACAAATGCAATGAAAATATTTAAGTGTGAGTGAAGTTCCACATTTATTAAGAATAAGTTAAAGGAAGAGATTCCATAAAAGAAAAGTTAATCAAAGAGATATAAAATAATGAATTCATGTATTCATGATGTTAGTAATAATTTTTATTTTTTTTAGAGGACATGATGTTAGGAATTATTTTTTGAGTTCTGCTATAATAAAGTTTTTTGAGTTAAAACGTGGTTTTAAATTTGCTATTATAGTTATGCATGCCAACAAAATTCGTACCCGTGGGTATCCGTCCAAACAATGTGTTTGGCTATGAGTTTGGATTTTCCCCGAATTCAAAATACGTGTGCGGGGCGGGTAAGCAACATGCATACCTCTAAGTGTCATCCCTACTTTTGAGATATTTTTGAACTTTTAATCACTGTGAACATTTTCCCTGGTTTACAATTGACAAATACACATGATGTTGGGTGTTTTCCTATCCCAAATTGAAATTCTGGCACGGTAGTTTCCTGATGTTGTATATAATGTTCCAACATTGGGACTCAGGTGGAATGTTGAGTTTAATGTTTCAACATCAGGCTAACGATAAACAAACAGGACAAGGAAAATATAAAAGACAGAAACGTAAATGGCACAAGTTATTTGTTAACCCAGTTCGGTGACAAACACACCTACTCTGGGGGCTACCAAGCCTGGAGGAAGTCCACTAATGTAGTCCTAGTTCTAAGTTCTCAGTAAACTCCAAGTTTACAACTTATCACCTAGCTAATACCCGTACTGACTTCAGCCTAGGAACTCCTAGACCAGAGATCCCATCTCACATCCACTCAAACAATCACTGCCCCAGTGATCTTAGACTCAAATAACAATCAAAGAGGAGACACACTCCGAATAAACAAAAGTCACTCTTGCTTAAAAGCTTACGAGTGATTCACAATTACAACTCAACTAAAAACAAACCAACTCTAAGCTTTTGATATTCAGTAGCAGCAATAGAGTGGTATACAGAATAGAGCACACGGCTCAACAAAGACAACCTAAAGTCAAAACCCTAAAATATTCTTTCAATGACGGCTTCGATTGTTTTCTTCAAGAGAGGTGTCTTCTTTATATAGCCTTCAGCATCAACATATATTTGAATCAAATATTCTTCTCAGAAATATGTTGAAACAAATAATTCTTCAGAAATATATTTCCAAGATTCCTTCTAGAAATATATTTGCACAATTAAATCTTCCTTCAGGCTAAACATATATTTGTATCAAATATTCTTTTCAGAAATATATTGAAACAAATATTCTTCAGTATCAAATATTCTTTTCAGAGATATATTGAAACAAATATTCTTCAGAAATATATTTGACAAAATCTCTTTTGAAAATATATTTGCACAAATAAAAATATCCATATGAAAAATATCTTCCTTCTAGAAACACACGCAACTTGGAGAACAAGTAACATGAATGAATTCTGCAATCAAATCTTCAAAAGATCAGGTGTGATAATAAACAACTCCAAGGCACGAAAACAGGGCACACTGAAGTTGTACCCACATGTTGGAACATTGGGTCCAACATCTTCCTTGTATATTTGATTTAGCAAAAATGAAGCCAACATACAAATATCAAACAATCTCCCCCTTTGGCAAATTTTTGGCTAAAACAATCTGAGATCATTCAGACAATCTAGAGGGATACCACACAAACATTTCTTCAATCATCATAAGCTCACAACCATGAAGAAAGGTAGCACATCTTCAAAAACTACTTCAAAAGAATTCCTCAAATGAAACCTAGCAGATAAGAATATCGTGGAGTATCACTAAAGAGTATCAAAAGCATGCAACAACGGAATAGAACACACATATTACCAAAGTGAGAAAAATAAATCCCCATACATAGAAGCAACTGGCACCGGATGTTTCAACATTTTGTAACACATCATGACATACTACATATCTCATTCAAACACATATGTATATCACATAGCACAGTATCACTCCCCCTTAATATATGCATATCACACAACACAGTATTACTCCCCCTCAGGTAGTACTCCCCCTTAATGCAAATAAAGCATAAAACTACCAAAACTACTCCTCCTTTTTAGCCACAATTTTGACGAAAACAACCATGCATTCACCAGGAGTAGAAAGAACAAGAACAACAGTAGCAGAGCATGCAGAGTATTAGGTTACAGACATAGACACAAAAATCTAGGGCATAGCCCACAAAGGATACCGAGAGCAGGCACACAATCATAAAACATCTATTCTGAGGTTATAAGCATCGAATATAAACCAGTACATCACAACAATACATCACATCACAACACCACACACATACTACTCCCATCAAAGATCAAAGACACACCCTTTTTGCTTCAAAGTTCATATGGCCTCACAATCTCAGGGTGTTGACTCAGAATACTCTCAGTGATTACACCCAAAAAGGCTATTGGAAGCTTCACAACATACATCCCAGCTTGCTTCATAACATCTACCAACACCAGTGACACTTCTCATAGCACATATCTTCTTCCTGCCAGGGGACATGATGTCTAGGACATCATGATCAACATCTTTCTCAGTATCACTATATCATAAATTAGCAGCAGCAGTTTTAAACAACCAAGAAATCCCATCAAGTAAAATTCCTCAACATATAGCAATGCACATTAGAATCACACAAACATAGTACCCACACACAAAGTCTTCACAGAAGAACAAACACTTCATAGCAAACCACTAAGACACACGTAGTAATAGTAACCACATCTGAACATAATACCTCTGAGCATTAACATATTTGAACCTCAAAACTTCAACCCACATCAGTTTGATCTTCAATCACATCAGGTTGAGGATTCTCACGAAGCTCAACCATATCAGCATCAGTTTGGGGGATCTCAGAATTAGTTTCAACAACATTAACAAGTTGGGCCGGGGATGTTTCAACATCCGGTATGACATCAGACTAAATTTGATTAACAGGTTAGAATAGAGTCAACAAGCACAAGATGTTGTTCAACAACAGAGTCTTTGACAAGATCAGTGAGAGGCGTCATTTGGTCAGTTGATGGTTCATGACATGTTTCTTTAGTGGGTGGTTCACTAACAACGTCATCAACAACAACAGTAACAAAGTTAGACTTTTCTAGGGTCATATCAGAGATATGATTAACCTGGCTAACAGACTCAAAGACAGGTTCCACAGATGTTTCAACATTAGCATCAACATTTGGATCAACACAGGTTTTGACATTAGATTCAACATGAAAATCAGAAGCAGTTGCAGTTGGTTTCAACGCATTCACAAAAGCAATAAAAGCTTCAGTAACATCAGGATTTATATCCATAGAATCAAAAGGGCTTGTGGAAACATTAAACGGTACATGTTAAATAAAAGAAGAACTCACATTTTCAGTAGTCTTCAGAAAAAAAATGATTTACCTTATTTCTCGTGCAACTCTAGTTATAGTAAATAGAAAGAATTTGTTTGCACGTTTCAACACCTGTAATTGCTATAGATTCTCATATAAGCAACTACTTAAAAAGCCCATTAACTTCTCAAACTGCACATAATTTGAAACCTTAGTGATAATATCTGCCAGTTGTTGTTTAGTTGCTATATGACCAAGGTTCACAACTTTATCTTTAACTAGCTCCTTGATGAAAAGATGAACAAAATCAATGTGCTTGGTTCTGCTATGTTGAATGAGTTTCTTAGAAATATTAATCGCACTCACATTGTCACAGTATAATGTCATGACATCTTGCTTGACATTGTACTCCTTCAACATCTGTTTCATCCATAACAACAGATTGCAGATACTGCATGCAGCAATGTACTAAGCTTCTGTAGTAGAGAAAGATACACAATTTTGCTTCTTGCTAAGCCATGAACATAAATTGTTGCCTAGAAAGAAAAATCCTACATATGTGCCTTTTTTATCATCAGCACTACCAGCCCAATCTGCATCACAATACCCTTGATCTATATCAACACCATTATCATCTTTGATTATCTTCACATGTGCTGCATCAGATGTTTGTTGGAACAAAATGTATGAACAACTCTCTTTTGGGTTTTGATGATAACAAAGTGTTAAAAAGAAAATTGGATATGCTAATGCTTGATTCTAAGTGTGCAGAACCATGTACTTAAAGATTGGTATCTAACATTGGTTATGAAAGAACAAGCTAAGAGCAAGAAGAAAATATAGAAGCTTGTGTTGCAAGTCTGAAGAGAGCAGCTTCTGAAAGCAGCTTCCGATGAGCAGGTTCTGAAGACCAGGTTCTGAAGACCAGCTTCTGATCCGTACGTCTGAAGACCAGCTTCTGATCCGTATGTCTGAAGACCAGCTTCTGATCCGTACGTCTGAAGACCAGCTTCTGATCTGTACGTCTGAAGACCAGCTTCTGATGAAGAACAGCTTCTGAAGTCTGAAGTTCAATGAAACGCAGAAGTCAACAATTGCAACTGTTAACAGTACAGTACTGTACAAGTCAGAACAACTCTTTGCAATGTTGTCTCCCTGGGCAAAACATACAGCCTGGTTTTAAGGAAACAATTCAAATTGTGTTGCTCTGTTTTGCGCACCATAACAGGAAGGCTGTATTGCTGGCTGAAGCTTCAATTGCAACGGCTCTTTTGATGACATGGCATCTTCTCAACAACTCTTTAATTCTCTATAAAGGATTGAAGATTTGAAGAAGAAGACTAAGGACTCTGTATAGAAATATAAGACTAAAAAACCAGAAACTGCCATACTCTATTTTTCATCCAACAGTCATCAAATAACTTAGGAATTCTTACAAACCTTTTTATCTTAGAATTCCTTAAGTGTAAAGTCTTAACCTGTGTTGTATTTTGTGAACACCACTGATAGTATATCAAGTGTTCAACTCAAACTTATTTCTGTTGTAAATCTGTTTGATTCAAAGCCTCTTGCCTACGTGCTTGAGCAACTAGAAGTCTCATCCTTTGTGGTTGAGCAAGGAAGTCTCATCCTTTGTGGTTGAGCAAGGAAGTCTCATCCTTTGTGGTTGAGCAGGGAAGTCTCTTACTCTGTGTTTGAGCAAGGAAGTCTCATACTGTGTGTGTGAGCAAGTAAGTCTCTATGCTTTGTGCTTGAGCAATTGTAATCGTTTGATTATAGTGAAAAATCTCTTGTAGTGACAAGGGGACTGGACTACTTTCGGGTTATGGAAGGAACCAGGATAAACTGCTTGTGTCTCTCTCTCATTTACTCTTTATCCGCTGCTAAACAACTCTGAAATAGTTTCAGAATCTGATCAACATCTGATTCTGAACTAACCAAAGTTTTTGAGAAAGAGAAAAGAAAAAGCCAACACAATTCAACCCCCCTTCTTGTGTTTTTCTCACCTTCAGTTGGTATCAGAGCCCTTGGTTCTGATATTCAATCACTTAACAGTGAGTCAGTATAGATCCTGAGAAAAACATGGCTTTTGGTGATTCTGGTGAATCCACATCCAGAAGTGGTGGTGGTGACTATGGTACAAATGACAAGCAATCTTATTCACACCATAAACCTCCTGTGTTTACTAGTGATCCTGAAGAGTTTTCTTGGTGGAAAAGCAGAATGTACAGTCATATTATTGGTGTTGATGACACTCTGTGGGATATCATTGAAGATGGTATCACTATTCCTGTTGATGAAGAAGGTGTAGCAAATGACAGAAAGAAACTCTCAGATGCTGAAAGAATGATCTATAAAAAGCATAGTAGAGTAAGAGATATCATTATGAACTCTCTACCTCACAATGAGTATCTAAAGCTAAGTGATAAGTCAACATCAAAGGCCATCTTCAATTCTCTGTGTTCTACCTATGAGGGAAACAAGGAAGATGAAGAAGAAGGCAACTTGGCTTTAGTTGCAACAGTATCTTCATATACAGAGGCTGAATCAGATTCTGACAAGGAAGATGAAGAAGAAGCAAATATGGCTTTGGTGGCAACAGTGTCATCTGATGAGGAATCTGAATCAGACTCAGAAGATGAAAATGAGGTATATTCTGAACTTATTCGTTCTGAACTTATTGAAACTGTCAAAGATCTTATCAGTCATTATCTTAATAAGTCAAAGCAATTTAAAACTTTGAAAATGGAATTTGAACTTCTTGAAAGAAAACAAGAAGAAGCTCAAAGTCACATCTATGATTTAAAAGATGAGAACAATGCTCTTCTTGTAAAACTGACTGATAAGAAAGTTGACAAGCCTTTAAGTGAAGAAGAAATCACTCTTCAAGATTTTATTTTAACTGGAATCAACAGAAGCAAAGTTGCTTCTATGATTTACAGTATTGACAGAAACAGAGGAGAAGGAATTGGTTTCAAGAATGATCCATTCAATCATTCAACAGAAACAACTCTACCATTTTCTGGAGAAATTATAAAAGGCACTGAGGTGTGCTTTGTACCTGCATCTGACATTTCTGAGAAACAAAATTTACCAGAAATTGAGACTGCTAAGTCTGAAGTTCTGAACTGCTCAGAATCCAAAACTTCTGAACCTAAGGGAAAGATGAAGGCAGAATCTAAAACTTTGCCAAAGTCTCAACCAAAAGGTTATAAGTCTAAGACTATGAGGAAAACAAACTTTAAATCTGAAAAGGTTCAAAGTCTGAAGAGTTCAGAACCTAAGACAAGCATGTCTTAAACTCTAAAAAATTCAGACTCAAATTTTCAAAAGGCTGTGTTTATGAAATATTCAAAAGATACTAAACCAGCTTATACAAAACCTTTTAAATCTCAAAATGTCAGACAAAGGATACAAAAGAAAGCCAATCTGTCATCTGATTCTCATTGTATTAAGAAAGGTTTGAAAGTTTGTCTTGTGTCAGGAGCAGGCAAAACTGAAGTTCTTAACAAATCAGAACCTTCTACTTCTGAATCCAAGATTCTGGACAAATCAGAATCAAAGACTCTTAAGTACAAAGTTCTGAAGAAAATAGAACCAAAGTCTTCAAAGGTTCAGACTCTAAAAAGCTCAGAACCAAAGACCTTCAAGTCTAAGGTTCTGAAGAAATCTGAGTCAAGACCATTGAAAGCTCAGGTTCTGAAGAACTCACTGTCTGATACTAAGACTTATTCAAGATTAAAGGATTCATATCCAAGGTATCTGAACAAGTCTGAGTACTATAACTCCAGACATAAGGTGCAACAAAAGACTAAACCTTTTAGAACTAACCCAAGAGGACCCATAAAGATATGAGTACCTAGGTCTGAAATTATTTCTGTTGCAGATATGCTGAACAGCCAAAGAAAAGGGGAAGTCTTGGTTCCTGGGCAGTGGCTGCTGGCATTACATGACAGAAGGAAAGTCTATGTTCCAAACCCTGACCATGAAAGAGGGAGGAACTGTGGGATCTGGAGGAAACCACAAAGACTAGATCATTGGTACTGAGCTATTGAGAGCTCTGCAGAAGCTGAGACTTCTCCTAAAGCCAATCAAGAACATTGTTGGAACAAAAATGGGTGTTCAGCAACAAACTGAATGAACAAAGAGAGGTAGATCAGAAGCTCAACAGAGGTATGACTTGTTCTCTGTTATACTTAACAGTTTCTACACCAATGTGAAAGACTATCAGATTCATGAAAACAACATAACCATCTTTGTGATAATATTGCTGCTATCTGTTTGTCTAAAAAATCCAATTCTACATTGAAGAACCAAGCATATTGAATTTAAATATCATTTTATTAAGAGATTTTTTTTTCAGAAGATAGATTTAATTTTATTAAAAAGAATCTGAACAATGCATTTCATCTCTTGGAAAAATCTGCTTGACTCTGAATAGAAACTGAGAATCTGAAGTTCATCAAAAGCTAAGACTTAACAGACACTCACTTTGAGAGTCTGAAGAATGTTCAACTTCTGAAAACATCAGAGTCTGAGTTTCAGAATCTGAATTTTTAACTTTTGATAAAACTCATTATAAGTGGACACTTTACACGTGGCCCACTAATAAGAGTGAATCTGAACAACTGTCTAACACATGGTCAGAATCTGATAAGTAATAACAGCTGGGCAGTGATGAATTAAGCTTTGAAAGTTGTACTTTGCCCCTCCTAAAGTCATCAATGTGAAAATGAGTTGTGTTTTTCTGTTTTCAGTTTTCTGAAATGTTTTAACAAAAACACAGTCACACTTTCACTTTTTCATCATAAATGTTCAGTTTTTCAGACCCATTTAAAAACTTTCAAGTTTGTCTGAAAAAGTTCAGTAGTACTAAACCAATGCTTTGTTTTTCAGTTTTCTGAAAGAATTCAGTGATACTGAACAGAATGATCTGTTTATAATTCTGAGTGATAATTTCACCTTATTGTTTTAAGTTGAATTTATTTAACTTGGATAAGAATCAAGGGGAGCTTGCAAACCTCACCTTGTGGATTATCAAACTCAGGGGGAGCTTGCAAACCTCATACCCTGAAGTCAACTTGTTAATTAAAGTTAACAACAATTCTGAAATTCTCACCTTTTTGATCTAAACTGAATTTAATTAACCTGGATCAGACTCAAGGCGAGCTTGCAAACCTTATACCCTGCAGTCAACTTGTTAATTAAATTAACAACAATTTTCTATTAATACTTGTGTTTGTCATCATCAAAAAGGGAGAGATTGTTGGAACAAAATGTATGAACAACTCTCTTTTGGGTTTTGATGATAACAAAGTGTTAAAAAGAAAATTGGATATGCTAATGCTTGATTCTAAGTGTGCAGACCCATGTACTTAAAGATTGGTATCTAACATTGGTTATGAAAGAACAAGCTAAGAGCAAGAAGAAAATATAGAAGCTTGTATTGCAAGTCTGAAGAGAGCAGCTTCTGATGGGCAGGTTCTGAAGACTAGCTTTTGATCCGTACGTCTGAAGACCAGCTTCTGATCCGTACGTCTGAAGACCAGCTTCTGATTCGTACGTCTGAAGACCAGCTTCTGATCAGCTTCTGATGAAGAACAGCTTCTGAAGTCTGAAGTTCAATGAAACGCAGAAGTCAACAATTGCAACTGTCAATAGTACAGTACTTGAAGCGGCGGGAAAAATGTGCGGGCGGAAAGCGCTCGCTCAAACAGTAAAGTCGCCACCAAAGTTTTGTTTTTGAAAAGGGGAACGTCGATAAACCCCTTTGAGAACGAGAACAAAGTCATTGCGACCAAATTTCGGGTTCGGGAATCGATTATGCGAGGGGAAGGTATTAGCACCCCTCACATCCGTTGTACCCAACGGGAACCGTTAGTTAGCTTAGCGTTTAATTGTGTTAGTTTCATGCCAAATGTTTTTAAAGAAATAAATAAAAGAAAACAAAAGAAAAGATTTAAAGACCAAAAATGAGTTTTTTATTAGTGTGCTTGACAAGAGTTTGATCTTGCTCCTACGTATCTCCTGGTGCGACGGAGAATTCAAAGCTACGTAGTTCTTTGGTAGAAAATGTTTGTGTGTTGAATAATTTGATCGCGCTTGGGCGAAAAAGTTTGCTTAAAAAAAGACGGACTCGCACTTGGGCGATGGTATCCGTTTGAAAACGCGCATGGGCGTGAAAAGATAAAGTTTGGTGGGTTGAGATTGATTTTAAAACGGAGGACGAATATTCAACCGAAAGCGAAGTGTCTACCACGTTTCCGAATATTCAGGGAAGCGTCGGGTGTCTACCCAAGTTTTCCTTTTTCACTCACACAAAAAAAAGAAAATTGTTTTTTTTTTATGTTTTGGTATGTTGAAAATAAAATGACAATTGTCCGAACAACAAGACGTTCGTCAAATGCTCGTGCAACCGGGGAATGAGAAGACATAAGTCAAACCACTCCTTTTTCATTCAAGTTTGTTATTGAAAAATTAACATTTTTACAAATGAAAGCAAAAAAACACTTGTTGAATAAAAAATTAGTTTCAGCCCAAAAATGAGTTTTTAGCCCAGGTTCTGAAACTTTAGAAACAAGAATTGACTTCATAATGCAAAATGCACAGCTTCAGAAACACCTTCAGAAGCTGCTGTTCAGAAGCTGCTTCTGAAGTACTGTTCAGAAGCTGCCTTCAGAAGCACTGTTCAGAAGTTGACTTTTGTTGACCATCAGACGCACTGTTCAGACGCTGACTTTTGTTGACCATCAGACACACTGTTCAGACGCTGACTTTTGTTGACCATCAGACGCACTGTTCAAACTCTGGGGTTCAGAAGCACTGTTCAGAAGCTGCTTCTGAAGTACTGTTCAGAAGCTGCTACTGAAGTGCTTCTGAAGTACTGTTCAGACTGCTTCTGATTTCTGATTTCAGAACCTCACGGGGGTAAAATACGTTCGAAAACAGTAAGAAAAAGAAGCAAACCACTTCTGTTTTGGTGATTTTTAAACTTTGTTATTTTTTTGGGGTTTTTGAAAGATGTTTTTAGTGCAAAAATGAGTTAAAGATTACTAAAAATGCAGAAAAATAATGCAGGACAACAGGAACAGCAGAACAAAATGCAAACAGAAATGCAAATAAGAGATGAGAATGTTCAGGATACTTACAAACTCCTAGCCAAAGCTTTGGATGCAAGAAAATGAAAGGGGCTTTTGAGTGGTTGTGGTTTTTGCAAAGATGGAAGTGATGGAGAAGATGAACAATAATAACAATGGTGTTTTGCTACTATTCTTTTCTCTTTGTTTGATGTTTCTGGTGATTTAGTGGCTGTTTTGATCGTTTGATTTGTTTGTGATGGTTTGTAAAGAAAGAAACAGAAAACAGAGCTTTTCTTTTCAAAGGTTGTTATGAATTCTTGCTGTTTCTTTGGTTCTGTTCTTGCTAAGAAATTCCTCTAATAAATCCTCCAAAAAACTCTCTTATTCTCTGATTTTCGTGCTGCTTATATAGGCAAAATTGTGATCATTTGTAATCATGAAATCCCTTGAAAGCTGGACCTTTTTGTGTGCTAAGACCAAGACTTTGGTTAGCATTTAATGAAAAGGGAAGGAAGTGACCTTGCCTTGTGATCTTAGTGAACACTTTGGTTAATTTCAGAACAAGTTGGAGCTGAGTTTGACAGAAGTTGATGGAGAAATGGAAAAACAGGGTGCTGTCATGTGCAGAGATTGCTTTTGGGTTTGATCCTTGAAGATTTTGGGAAGAAAAACAGGAAAGGAAGGGTGTTGTCCTGACAGAGGTTGGGAGAAACAAAGAAGAAAGGCGCTGCACACAAGGGCAGCAACAGAGAAGATGGAAAGGAAGAAGTGCTGGAACAGGGGCAGCAACTGCAGGAACAGGGGCAGCCACTTGCAGCTTACTTTGAATGTTTTTTGATAAAGAAGAAAGGAAAAAAATGGCAAGGTGGATGCTGGAAACCAGGAGAAAGGGCGCTGCAGGCAGGGCAGCCTTCCTTGACTTCCTTGACAAAGAAGAAAAGGAAGAAGACAACAAAGAGGAGGTGGGCTGGCTGCAACTTGGCTTTGTTGTTTTTGCTTTGTATAAATTCTCTTTTTTTTTTTGAATAAAAATGAACATAATAATAATAAAAGTAAATAATAATAATAAAAATAAAAGTAGTAGTAGTAGTAATAATAATAATAATAATAATAATAATAATAATAATAATAATAATAATAATAATAATAAAAAAGATAAATAAAATAATAATAAAAACTTTTTTTTTATTATTTTAAAAAAAAGAAAAAGAAAATTGATTTTTTTTTTTATTTTGCATGATGATGATCTTCTTGAAGAAAAGACTTGGACAAAATTAGCGTGTTACAGCTGCCCCTATTTAGTTATATTTTACTAGAAAATATGAATAACGATGATTTTTCATATTATCATTGTAAAAGATAAGTAAATATAAGGACCCGAATTTTGTCCTTCAAGATAGGAAAGTGTGTGAAAAGGCAGTAAATTGATGATGCGAAAATGTAAATGGTCATCTCCAGTCGTGGCTGGTACTTAGACTGATACGATTGAAAATGATCGTCGCCAAGCAGATCTTGGTGAAACGATACAGACAACATGCCTCCACTGGGGGAAAATTGATCATATCCAGTCGCTTATGCTAGAGGTAGATTCCTGGGGATAAAGGTGATCATATCCAGCCGTCTACGCTGGAGGTAGATCCCTAAGGACAAAGGTGATCTTATTCAGCCGCTTATGCTGAAGGTCGATCCACTGAGGATAAAGGTTATCTTATCCAGCCGCTTATGCTAGAGGCAGGTCCGAAGGATGGAGTGATCTTATTCAGTCGTTTATGCTGAAAGTCAATTCACTGGGAAAGGTTATCTTATCTAGCCGCTTATGCTAGAGGTGGATCCGAAGGATGGAGTGATCTTATTCACTTGTTTATGCTAAAAGTCGATTCACTGGGAAAAGTTATCTTATCTAGCCGCTTATGCTAGAGGTGGATCCGAAGGATGGAGTGATCTTATTCAGCCGTTTATGCTGAAAGTCGATTCACTAGGAAAGGTTATCTTATCTAGCCGCTTATGCTAGAGGTGGATCCGAAGGATGGAGTGATCTTATTCAGCCGTTTATGCTGAAAGTCGATTCACTAGGAAAAGTGATGTTTGACTGATTTCCGCCAAGGGGGTCTTGGTGAAATGACAAAGGGTGATATGATTGTGATATGATCATCGCCAGTCTAACGCTGGTGAAATGATAATGATATGATATGATTGTGCAGACTCACTCGGGGAGTGATAACTGGGGAATCTTTAGCTGCTGTGAGTAGGTCCACTCCGGAATGGGACAGTTTGGGAAGAAATCCGCTGGGGTTTTTTTTTTAGAAAAACTTACTGGGGAAGTTCTTGAATGAGGTTCACTGGGGAACACATGGGATGACTTGTTGGTGAATGTCGGTGCATATGGGATACTCACTGGGGAGTGCTTGCTGGGGAAGTATAAGAAATTGTGAAGGAGAGTATGTTATGAATATGAGATGCATGCTAATGAATGAGTTCAATATGATGCATGTAGTATGCTGATTCTTGGGATAAACCAATAACATGTTGGGCTTCAACTATGATTGGGTGCCGAGCATGGTCGGGCTTTGGGGATTTTATGGGGTAAAATGGTCAAGGTACGATATTTGGTGTTTTCGATCCTTCGGCATTCGCAATACCCATTGCTTTTGAAGTTTCAAATTAATGGCCGCTGACGGAGCTTTCGACATCTCGTGCTTGCACGGGCACTTCGTATGTTATGTAGCTGCTGATTCTGCTACAAAAGGGGAATCATTTGTGATTGCTCTGAGAATTTTGAGAGATACAAACATCTCACTGGGAACCGTTGATTTCCTTTAGATACTTTTAAATCAAAGTGATCATGATTTCAACAGATTTTATGTTATTACTTTTTATTTCAAAATTGTATCATCAAAATAAATAGCATTTATTGGAGATAAAAAATGACAAAGGTAAAATAGAAGGATGCACTTTATTAATGATCAAACACGATTTAGTACATGGAATGGCAGCACACTAAAGGTGTAACTCCACAAAGATGAAAAAGAGAAATGAAGATGGGAATAGGGAAAACACTGGAAGTTCCCATTGAGTTATGACGACCGTTGCTTTCTTAATAACCCTAAGTCCACAACACCTTGCTTCCGGGGATGGCGAAGGAATTGGTTCTTCAGTTGATGTTAGGAACGAACTGTCTTGATGTAGCTACCTACCTTTTTCTTTTTTCCCAACTTTTGCCTAGGTTGCCTTTTCAGATTTTCGACTTAGCGGGTTTTCTTTTGTTTTTTTGTATCCCTAATTTTTGCCTGGACCGCCCTTTCGAGTTTTCAGTCCACCAGGATGCCCCTTTTTGCCTAAGTTGCCCTTTCAAGTTTTCAACTTAGCGGGCGTTCTTTTGTTATTAGGCATAGTATTTCTTGACTACATTGGAATTCACAGGTCGTGGAAAGTCCTCGCCGTCCATTGTTGTGAGAATCAAAGCTCCTCAAGAGAAGGCTTTCTTTACTACATAAGGGCCTTCATAATTTGGGGTCCACTTTCCACGCGAATCCTTGTGTATGGGTAAGATCCTTTTGAGAACTAGGTCGCCTTCTTGGAACTCTCGAGGACGGATCTTCTTGTCGAACGCCTTTTTAAGCCTGCTTTGATATAACTGACCGTGACACAAGGCTATCATCCGCTTCTCATCGATTAAGTTTAACTGGTCAAACTTTGCTTGGGTCCATTCTGCTTATTCTAATTTGGCCTCCATCAGGACTCTCATTGAGGGAATTTCCACTTCAATGGGGAGGACTGCCTCCATGCCATATATCAGGGAGAACGGGGTTGCCCCTGTCGAGGTGCGAACCGAGGTCCTATAGCCATGTAAGGCGAAGGGAAGCATTTCGTGCCAATCTTTGTAAGTTTTCACCATCTTTTGAAGGATTTTCTTGATGTTTTTGTTTGCTACTTCTACGGCTCCATTCATCTTTGGCCGGTATGGTGAAGAGTTGTGGTGTTCGATTTTGAAATTTTCACACAACTCTTTTATCAGTTTGTTGTTCAGGTTAGTGCCATTGTCAGTGATGATTTTGTTGGGGAGTCCGTAGCGACATATTATCTCCTTTTTGATGAATCGAACCACCACTTGCTTAGATACATTGGCATATGAAGCAGCTTCAACCCATTTGGTGAAGTAGTCGATGGCGACTAGGATGAACCGGTGTCCATTTGAAGCTTGAGGTTCAATGGGTCCGATCATGTCGATGCCCTAAATAGAGAATGGCCAAGGTGATGCCATCACATTCAAAGGAGTCGGAGGCACGTGCACCTTATCAGCATAGATTTGGCACTTGTGGCACTTCCTAGCGTAGCTGAAACAATCAGATTCCATGGTCAGCCAATAGTAACCAGCCCTTAGGATTTTTCTAGCCATTGCATGTCCATCGGCATGAGTACCGAAGGACCCTTCGTGGATTTCTTTGATTAGCAAGTCTGCCTCATGTTTGTCCACACACCTGAGAAGAACCAGGTCGTGATTTCTTTTGTAGAGCACATCACCATTCAGGAAGAATTTAGCTGATAGTCGTCTTAGAGTCTTTTTATCCCTATTTGAAATGTTTGTAGGATATTCTTGATCTCTGAGGTAGACCTTGATGTCATGGTACCGTGGCTTGCCATCCTATGCCTCTTTGATGGATAGACAGAATGCCAGCTCGTCTCGGCGCTCTACCTTTATAAGTGGTGCTTCATTGTGAAATTTCACTTTATACATTGATGATAACATAGCTAAAGCATCTGCTACCTGATTTTCTTCTCTAGGGATATGATGGAAGGTGATTTCGTTGAAGAACTTTATTAGCTTCAGGACATGAGCGCGGTACGGGATCAGCTTGGGATGATGGGTTTCCCATTCTCCCTTTACTTGGTAAATCACTAGGGATGAATCTCCATACACCTCCAAAATCTTGACTCTTAAGTCGATGGCAGCCTCAAGGCCCAAGATGCATGCTTCATATTCCGCCACATTATTCGTGCAGTCAAAACATAGTCTTGCTATGAAGGGGGTATAACCACCCTTTGGAGATATTAGAACAGCCCTAATCCCATGCCCCATGGCATTGGATGCACCATCGAACGCAAGCTTCCATCGAGCTCCTGGTTCGGGTCTCTCATCGTCTCCTATGACCTCATCTTCTTTTAAAGCCATAATATCTTCATCTGGGAAATCAAATGGTATGGGCTGATAGTCTTCCACTGGTTGATGAGCCAAGTGATTTGCTAGCACACTTCCTTTAATGACTTTCTGAGTTACGTGCAGGATGTCATACTCGGATAACAACATTTGCCAACGAATCAGCTAAAATAGGCAACCTGATCACAAAATCGTGACACGATGCAAGAAATCGTGACACGATCCTTCATTAAAGCTCCCAAGGATTGCGCAAACTGTTCTCCCAATCGTGACACGATTATGCAATCGTGACACGATTTTATAGGCAGAATTTCATCTCTTCTCTGGTTAGGAAATCGTGACACGATTCCCAAATCGTGTCACGATGCAGTCACTTCAAGCTCTGATGATTTCTTGCTCTTTTGCACCTCAAACTGTCTCAAAATGCTAACGAACGAAGATAAAACCAACAAAAACTCTTAGCAAATTACGTAATGACAAAGTGTCATCAGAAGATCTTTGTTGAAGATTTGTTCCTGTTATTTAAGAATATATTTTCAAGCAATCTTTGGAAAATATATTTCTGAATAATATGTGAGCTTCTATTTGCTTCTAAAGAATTTTGGAAACATATCTTTGAAGATTTGGTTCGAATTTATGGTGTTGCTGAAGATTATAAATAGAGGAAGCTGCTATTGAAGAGTTTACATCAAAAACCAGAAGTTAGCATTGAAAGAGTCTTAGGTTTTTGAGTCTGTTAGTTGTGAGCTTCATGCTCTGTCTTTTTGTGCACCACTCAAAGTGTTTAGAGTTGGTTGTTTGTTATTGAGTTGTAATCACTCAAAGCTTTTAAGCAAGAGTGACTGTTTTATGTTTTGAAGAGTGTCTTCAACTTTATTTGATTTGTTAAAGTCTGATAATCACTGGGGCAGTGATTGACTGAGGGAAGTGAGAGGGGTCTCAGGTCTAGGAGTTCCTAGGTTGAAATACCACGGGTAGTGATTAAGTGAGAAGGGGCTGTGAAACAGGGGCTGTTGTCATAGGGGCTGTGTCATAGGACTTCGAATTGATACTATTTTAGTGGATTTCCTTCCTGGCTTGGTAGCCTCCAGATGTAGGTGAAGTTGCACCGAACTGGGTTAACAAATCAACTGTGTTCCTTTACTTTCTGTCTTTTATATTTCTGCTTCTGAACTGCTGTTTGCATACTCTGTTTTACGGTTCAAAACCAGGTCCTGCCAGGAATTTTAACACTAAACTCCCTTGGATTGATTGCTCTTCTCATCAGTTCTTGTTTTCTTCAAATTACTTTGTTGCTTACTGATGTCGAACTTAATGTTCTGACCATTTGGCCTGGGTCTCCTGTCACCTCGTTTCGGAATCTTGTTAAAATGTCTTCCAAGTAACACAATAGCCTCTGACAAACTTTCATCATCCTCAATATATCCTTGTGAATCCTCAGCATCAGCATTTGTAACAAAGGCAACACTTTTGCCTTTCTTTTCAGTCCTGTTATTGAAAGCAATTTCAAAGTTCTGAAGAGATCCTATTAGCTCATCAACCTTCATACTGGAGATGTCTTGTGCTTCTTCAATCACAATCACCTTCATATTAAATCTCTTAGGTAGAGATCTGAGAATCTTTCTCACAAGCTTTTCATCAGACATCTTTTCCCCAAGTGAGTCAAAGGAGTTAGCCATGTCAAAGACATTCATGTACAAATCTTGTATGTTCTCATCCTCCAACATCTTTAGATTTTCGAACTTGGTAGTAAGAAGTTGAAGCCTTGACATTTTCACTTTAGATGTACCTTCGTGTGTAGTTTTGAGAATTTCCCAAGCATCCTTAGCCACAGTGCATTGCTTGATCAGTCTGAACATGTTCTTGTCCACTCCATTAAATAAAGCATTCAATGACTTGGAGTTTCCAAGCGCTAGTTCATCTTCTTCCTTGGACCACTCTTCTTCTGGTTTCAGATCAGCTGTCTTCTTTCCATCTTTGTCAAGCACAACAGGATGTTCCCAACCCTTCAGAACTGCTTTCCAGGTCTTACTATCTATAGATCTAAGGAAAGCACTCATGCGAGATTTCCAATAGTCATAGTTGGAACCATCCAACAGAGGTGATATGTTCAGAAATCCTCCTTCCTTATCCATTATGCCAGAAGATAACTTCCCTGGAGCTCACCCTAAAACAGGCAGGGTGCCTGCTCTGATACCAATTGAAATTCTGGCACGGTAGTTTCCTGATGTTGTATGTAATGTTCCAACACTGGGACTCAGGTGGAATGTTGAGTTTAATGTTTCAACATCAGGCTAACGATAAACAAACAGAACAAGGAAAATATAAAAGACAGAAACATAAATGGCACAAGTTATTTGTTAACCCAGTTCGGTGACAAACACACCTACTCTGGGGGCTACCAAGCCAAGAGGAAGTCCACTAATGTAGTCCTAGTTGTAAGTTCTCAGTAAACTCCAAGTTTACAACTTATCACCTAGCTACTACCCGTACTGACTTCAGCCTAAAGACCTTAGATCCCATCTCACATCCACTCAAACAATCACTGCCCCAGTGACCTTAGACTCAAATAACAAAAGTCACTCTTGCTTAAAAACTTATGAGTGATTCACAATTACAACTTAACTCAAAACAAACCAACTCTAAGCTTTTGATATTCAGTAGCAGCAATAGAGTGGTATACAGAATAGAGCACACGGCTCAACAAAGACAACTTAAAGTCGAAACCCTAAAATATTCTTTCAATGACGGCTTCTATCGTTTTCTTCAAGAGAGGTGTCTTCTTTATATAGCCTTCAGCATCAACATATATTTGAATCAAATATTCTTCTCAGAAATTTGTTGAAACAAATAATTCTTCAGAAATATATTTCCAAGATTCCTTCTAGAAATATATTTGCACAATTAAATCTTCCTTCAGGCTAAACATATATTTGTATCGAATATTCTTTTCAGAAATATATTGAAACAAATATTCTTCAGTATCAAATATTCTTTTCAGAAATATATTGAAACAAATATTATTCAGAAATATATTTTACAAAATCTCTTTTGAAAATATATTTGCACAAATAAAAATATCCATCTGAAAAATATCTTCCTTCTGGAAACACACGCAACTTGGAGAACAAGTAACATGAATGAATTCTTCAATCAAATCTTCAAAAGATCAGGTGTGATAATAAACAGATCCAAGGCGCGAAAACAGGACACACTGAAGTCGTACCCACATGTTGGAACATTGGGTCCAACATCTTGCTTGTATATTTGATTTAGCAAAAATGAAGCCAACATACAAATATCCAACACAAATGAATTAGATTAATAGAAATATGGTGGAAATTAATTTCTAGTAGTAGGTTCGGGTTTGAGATTTTTTGTTTTGTTTTTGGGACATGTTCAAATTTAGGGTTGAAAAAACTTATTTTTAATTAAAAAAAACGATTTTACTGCTGGGTTGAGACGTGGTGGAGATACCTGAACTTGTCAGAGACGAAGATGTGATTCAATTTCTCATCTCCATTAAAGATCAGATAGGTAGCAAATAAGTAAATGAAATTTGAAATTTGTTAAAAAGTCTTACATCGAACAAAAGATGGCCTGAACATGTGTTTATAAGTTAGGGAAATCCCCACCTTACAATCCGATTTTGTAGGATTGTGTTAGATCTAACCACAATTTCTAAGAAAATTTAAAGATGGGGAAGATGAAATCTGTTCTGTCCATGTCATGCCTAATTATAGTCAATCTACTACGACTAGACTCATTAACCTAAACACTCTCCCATCAACAAAATGCATGCTTGCATATTTTTGTATTACAGGTTGTGTATTATGGGGAAACGGTGAGGAGTTTTAGGATTACTAGTTAAAGCAAGTACTAAATGATTTTGCATTAATTTCATTTATAAATTCAGTATTTTGCGAATATCAATGAAAATCTTAGTGTCACATGATCCTAAAAGCCCATGATCCAAGAAATAAGAGTCAACGAAAAGTTCCGTATCATCATTCATATGAAAGAGACATTCTTTCTTCATAAAAATGCTTACTTAGCTCCCATGTGCCTCTTTCTTGCCCAAAAGACCAGCCTGTGTTTAGAGAAGCGTAGCATTAGTAGTACCATCTCAACTTCAAAGTTTAAAAAAAAAAAAAATCTCAACTAAATTAGCCTCTACACGAACTCTAAGTTTTCACCAAGAAAGTTTTAAGTATTTAAATGTGATTTTATAGGAGAGTATAGTTCCTTGATCTCTATATCAATATAGTCTGATCTGTTAGTAATATTTATTTTTTTGAATGACAAATGTTAGTGTGTTTCTCACTTGTCAGAATTTGAGTTGGAGATGATCTTTGGCTAATAGCAATAAGCCGGATTTTTATTAAATGTCCATCACTTCGACTTGGGCTGCGACATAACAACTTTTACATGTTGTCGAAACTGCAATGTGATTGTGATTAGGGTTGTATCGACTATATTTGAATGCAATATATTAAGGATCACAACGTAACTATTAATGTTACCACTGTTTAATAAGTAGTAATAAATTTATGCGACACAAGGAGCCTAAACAATGATTAGTAGGGACGAAAACAATAAGAACTTGTAAGTACAGTGCCAAAATTTCATTTTCCTTTTAATATAAGTTAGCTTTCTCAGTGTTGGAATCTGAAAAGTAAAACTTTTCATAGAAAAAAAATAATAAAATTTCAAAGGCTGTGTGAGAAAAACACTAAGTTTCTACTTTCTCAAGTATAGTCACTGAGGAATTAATATGTGATGGTATATGTGATTGCAATGTGATGTGGGGTTGGGATGCTACCCTTTTCAAGGAATGTGTTGATATCTAAACGCTGTCTGCTGTTGAAAGGAACCTGAAAATTGTGCTTTCGATGGCTTTGCTTCCCCAATCATCCTCTTCTCCACCAATATCATCATGCCATGTGTACTAAACACCTGACACCCTGTATTAGCCTAGGGTTTGGTGGCACACTACCTGGCTTATTTACCTCATGCATGCTCATGTGCACGAATACATATACATTTCCAAGATCATATAACCCATGATCTCATCTCATGTGCAAAATTTTATACTAATGACTAATTAACCCCAACACTCAATGTGCTTTGGGAACTCAAACTTCCCCAATACCATATTAGTCATGTTGTTATGTGTCAAGTGTAAGTTATAGTTTCATACTGGGTGAAAGAGTTGAGATTGACCATAAACTCAATGTCAAGATGTGGTGTTCAACTCATTTATGTGGCTGCTCTTAGTCTAATGAGGGTCACCCAGTATGAGTTACTAGAATTTATAAGTTTGTAAAGAGCAACCACATTAGACTAAGTAACCCTCATAACGACTCGGGCCATATAGCAAGCGTACTAGAATTTATAAGGAGCGACATCCGTCGCCTTACCTATAAGAATGAGTTATGCCAATATAAAAAAATCTTATATATGAGTAGTGATATCAAAACTTTATTTGACACTCTATTTCCCACACTCTCTGTTACGGGCTAAAATTCATGTATCTCCTATAAATTTATATAGTGTACGTAAGTTTCAATCAATAGTAGAGAACAATGACACACTAACATGGACACCATATACGTCATTGACACGTCAACATGAATATATTGAGAAAAAAAAAGTGATTGAATATAATCACATGTGTCAGTGTCGAACACGAACACGAGACACAACTATGATCTAAAGAGTTTGTGCTACATAGATAGTGTTAAAAAGAGAGGGAGTGTTGATATCACTTCTTGTACCACATATATAACTCAGCTATGTAGCATTGTCACTTTCTGTTAACATTTCCCTTCTCTCTCTCTCTCTCTCTCTCTCCCAGTATTGTTTTATGTCACACAGATGCAGACATGGAGAGTGAGTGGAAAGCTAATCAGATATCACCAAATTGTCCAAGGTGTGGTTCTTCAAACACAAAATTCTGCTACTACAATAACTACAGTTTAACTCAACCAAGGTATTTTTGCAAAGGATGCAGAAGGTATTGGACAAAAGGTGGATCCCTCAGAAATGTCCCTGTTGGTGGTGGCTGCAGAAAAAACAGAAGAGGTAACAACAAAACATTAGTAAGACATCGATCCTTTGACTCCCTCACTTTCAAAAATTCACCTAATTTTCACACTACTTTAGATAACAACAACTCAATCGGTCATCATTCTTATGATCCTATTTTGAGGACTAATATTTCATCTTCTAGCTCCTCATTGGTGAATGATAGACCCAATATTGATCTTGCATTGGTTTATGCAAATTTCCTCAATCAAAAGCCTGATTCTCATAGTCATGATCAAATGCAAAAAACAAATTTTGATCCTTGTCCAGAAAATTCAAGGCTATCAAATGTTGAAGTTGGTACAAGTAGTTTAAATTTGTCTGAATTAAAACTTGGTTTCAAAGGGTGTTTGAATTTTAATCCAGAACAATTACCATCCACAACAGTAACACATTTTAGTGAGTTCAATTCTATGCATACCCTTCGAAAAGATAGAATCGATCATTGTAGTAATATTCATGATGATGCTGTGAATGTGAATTTTGAGCTGCCACCTTTACCAGGTGAAGAGGATTCACCATCACATGATCATGTACTGTGGTCCAATTCTGAAATGATGATAAACCTTCCATTTCAAGTCACTCAACCTCCACCACCATTTCTTGGTCCTGATCAAATTCATGATGCAGACTTGTTAATTGGTAATTGGAGCCCTTTTGATTTTCCAAGGGATGCTTAAATGATTCTCTTCATATTTTTGGTGCAAACTCAGTATCCTTTACACGCAACTGCAAAGACTAACCCTCGAGTCGGGTAGGACTGCAATGGACTGCTGATCAGAGCTAAATTCTAACCCAAGACCTTTGGTTAAGTTCGAAGAGACATGGACCATTTTAAGATTCTCTTCATATTTTTGCACTTTTTATAATATTGTTGCATATTGTTTGCATATTCATTATATGTATTTGTGTATAGGATATAGTTGTTATATATTACTACTAAATAATTCGAAGTTGTAAACAAGTACAGTCTTTGAGAGTTGAGACTATAGTAACACACTATATACCGATAAACACATTATAGTAACAAATATAGTGTTTGAGTTGGGGTTATTTGATCTATTTGCTTAGGATCAGATGCTTTCCATTTTAATTTACTGATCCTAAGATATGATGTAATAACTTTTTTGGTTCTACTCTTGAGCATATCTTATGCTTAAGTTGTATTTTTCTTTTTTATGTTGATTAATGAAATCGTTTTAGCTTACAAAAAGCAATAGATATGTGATTATTTTTGTTGTCACTGTTACTCTTCATCTTACTTGCATTGCAGGTGACACTATAGCACCGTGGGACTGGGAGTGGATCCTCTTTCACACAGTGTTTTATAGTTTCACTTATTTAACATTTAGAAAAAGAGTTATAGAAACAAAATTTTCATATCACCTTAAAACAATGTGAAAGTTTTACATCATGAAGAGGATCAATTCCCTAACAAGGTGTTTTGTATGAAATTTTTGAGATGCATATATTTTTTTAATCAACAAAATTTATTAATAATCTGCCTCCTGTACAAGTGAGACGATTCATACACAATCCTTCAAGTATTGGGATGAAGATGTAATATGAAAACCTTTTTTTTCTTAAGGAATCCATGAGATGAACATATTAATTTCTCCATGTAATGATTCTCCAATATTTTATTTAAAAAATTATAAATTAGCGAGATAAATTTGAAGAGGAAAATAATGGTTTCTCACTCTAAATCCATCACTAACTTTTGTAACCAATTTGTTTCTTAGTAGTGAGTTTCACATCTCTCATCCTACAAAGTGTAACAATTTTCCATATTCAAATTAACCGAAGTTGCTATTTTATGTAGAAAATTCCTTTTAAAAAACGGTAGAAAATTAAATAAACTTGTTCAATTTTTTTTACAAAAATAAACTTGTTTATTTACACTATTATTTACCAAATTTCGATAGTTTTTTTTTTTGACAAGACAAAATTTCCATAGTCTTAGATATGATTTCTTAATTTTTTTTTTTTGAATGACACAACAAAGACCGCAACTATATATATTCAACCACACATCTTAACTGGTTCTTTTAAACCACCCAACCATATTTCTTTTATAGTTTGATTTGATGAGTTCTTCATTTAGACAAAATCTCAACTTTGTTTTATAGACCATTGAACCTTAAAAACATTACCTACTTTCCAAGTATTTCATGGACTCCCTAATTAGTTGTCCACGAAAGTAGTTATATTGAAGATTGAAATTTATATAGCAAGAAAATTTTGACAAATACAAGTCAGCAATATCATGCTAATTTATGCCGTTCTCAATTAACAGGTCACTCTCAACTAATAATAACCCTATGAATTAATATTCCAACTCATGCATGAAATAACTGATAGGACACAATTAACCCAAATTGCAACTAGTCTCAATTTCTCCTTGATTCACATGCATACAATTTTATATTATTAATGTTCATAATATACATTTGACCTTCGACGTTAAATGAATGGTGTAGGACATATATCATGAGAAAATTCATGAACCACATACTTTGTAGCCAGAGTTGGTCTTTAACTTGGGCAATAACTGTTTTTATAGTTGAAAGAAGAAAAATTCAAAGTTTGAATTTATAAAACTAGAAAAACTTGAAAAGCGAGCAACCACCGGCAATAAACTGTGTGCAACACATGATCCAATAAACCCCACGATGGACTTCGAGTCCACAAATGTAAATGTACTTTTTTTTTTTTTGAAGGAAAATGTAAATGTACCAGTACTGGTATAATTTATACTATTAATTCCACGGTGGCATTTTTTTCCTCAAAAGAATATATATATATATATATATATATTAACATAAATGTTTACCCTGATTCACCACACAATTTGCGATTACGTCCAATTTCCTCACACGATAGATTTTTCCACTATAATCAATCTTGATTACAAAACTACTTAGACACCACATCTAAGATTTCCTGCCTCACCTTGAGGACTTCCTTCAATCTAACAAGATTACGAGTTTACTATAATTTGGTAATTGTTTACACTTGAGACTCAAAGAGTGGTAAACTAGTTTAAGCATAGTACAAAAGACTTTGTATCTTAAGAATATTTCTAAACTCTTAAAGAATTCTAAGATATAAGTTTGTAAAAAAAATTATAAGTGTTTTTGTGCTAAGATTCGATCAAAGTTTTGGCACACTTAAATGGGTGTTGTTCTACTTGTTTCCTAAAACGCTCAGGGTCCTTTTATAGGAGATTTGAATAGAGCCGTTGTCTGAAGAATTGCTTGTGCATCAAGCTTCCTTGAGAAGTTTCTTCAGATTCAAGATCCTTTGTCATTTAAGGAGTTTTCTGTTGAAAGGTACTTCAAAAATTCTTTGCTTCTTTTGGAATTATCCGTTGCAAGCAATTTGTCTTTTCCAAAGACTTATCCGTTGCTGCATACGTGTATGCTTTTAATTCATCAAGGACAAAAGTACTCTTGACATAAGGATAGTGACATTGCTTCAGAATAGACAAAACTTAGGGTGTGTTTGTTTCATGGTCAGAAATTACATTCCTTGGAATGATATTCCTAGGAATAATATTCCCAGAAATAACATTCCTACATGTGTTTGGTAAAAATATAGATTTTCTGGAAATGATTCAGAAATAATTTAATTAAAAAAATAAAAATGAAAATAAATTTAAGTGGTAGTGGGAAGTTATGGCAAGTTGAGTTCTATTTCCATGGGAATGTTATATTCCCATCTTTTAAGCATGTGAATAACAAAAAAAGAAATCATGTGTTAATAACATTCCTGGAAACAAATTTTCAAAACTTGAAACAAACATGAGAATGTTGCATTTCCAATCTCACATTCCTGGGAATCATATTACAAACCTGGAAACAAACACACCCTTAGTCTTGGTTAGATGTTCATCAAAGCATTGACCATTGACTTGATTATTTAGATTAGAGCTTCGTCTTCATATCAGAGCTTCGTCTTCAAAACTTGATAAATACTTGATAGAGTTTTGACTTTTTGTTGACCATCTTCGGATTAAAGCTTTGTCATTAGAGCTTTTCTTGGGGTATCAAAATAGCTCTTCTTTGTTCATCACGTTGACTTTCAGAGCCAAAACGTTGACTTCAGAGTCAGATTTTAATTATATGGCCCTATACACTTGAGCAAACTTTAGAGTATCCAATTGTTCTTCTATACATTGTTATCACCATAGCCTTAGAGATATTATTCTAAAACCCATCTTGGTTCAACATCAACCACATCAATCTCATCATAAAACTTTAAATTACTACTTTTTCAGAGACTCCACAAATCATACACCACATACTGCTCTTTACTTGAGCCATTTTCTTTGCAGTAGTAAAGAATAGATCAACAATACCATCATCAGAAAAAAAAATATATTGTTCAATCAAGTCTCAAAACCCCAAAATTTTCCATTTCTCTATGACAATTAGACAAGCAACAAATATATGCCAATCATTTTCACCATATTCCCCACACTTAAAGCAGTTGTGAGGGCAAATTATTTTTTTTGTTATTGATTTGTTCAAGTTGGTAAACAGTCTCTCATCATACGTCATATAAAATTCTTCACAACATGAGGAGCTTCCAAGCTCCATACTAAAGACCGATCACCATTCATGTGTAAGGCACTGTTACCCGAAACTTATTTTTTTTGGATTGATTTCACCAGGTTTTTCAGATTGACCCAGCTCATGTACACCTTTAACACAAAGGGGCATACTATTTTTTTATAAGTTATATATTTTTAAGGTATTTCAAGTCGTTGTCTCTTCACCTACCAAATCATCAACATGTTTAATGTGTTTTTCTTATGATTTTGTTATTGGCGGAGCCACTCCCTATTTTAGATGGATTGGATGGAATGAGTTGATCTCTTTTGCAACCGCTACTTTAAGCAGACACTAGTACAGAAAACACTTTTTAAATCGGGTGAAAATGACTTTTTAAGTCGGTTCTGGATTCGACTTATAGGTAGCCGATTTAAAAAACCGTTTTGATTTTAAATCTTTCCCCTTACTCGATTTAAAACCTTTTATTAAGTCGGTTCACCCCATTTAAAATCTTCTTATTAAATCGGGTTGTACCACTTAAAAAAGGTTAAAAAAGGTCAAAAAATAATTAAGTTTTTAAGTCTGTTCACTAATCCCATTTAATAAACATAATTTAGATCAATTCAACCCATTTAAAATCTCTCTTTTTTTTAATCTAAAATATGATGTATTCTACCACTAATATGAAATATCATAAGATTAAATTTCATATCAAACTTCGCAATCTCGATCCTCGCAATGCTCTGCAACCCGAGGGTGACCGCCATTGAAGGACTGGAAGCAAGCTTCACACCTTCCACAACGGCAACTACACCGTCGACTCCACAAGAAATAAATATAGGCCTGCTTGCCATCCACACCAGAATAAATGAAGTTTTCCGAAAAAACCTGCTAGTGGAGGAAGACCTCCTAAGGATAATAGACATAGGGCTAAAGAGAGAGCCAAAAAAGGATCTTTTGTGTTCAGTATGATCTCTATCATCATCTCTATTCCCTTTATCCACTCTCCTATCCTACCTAGGTCTATGAATTTCTCTATCAATTCCATTACCTTATCCTTACCCATGAAGATTTTTAGAAATAGAGAAAAAAAGGGGATAGGCTCATTCGATAATAAAGATAGGAGCGATCCCTGCCATCCATATTGCGATGGCTCTGGCTAACAATCTTAATCGCCTTCTCCTATGAGCTAGCTTTTCTAATCCCGTTGATCTCGAGATGGCTGAGTCCGATTCACCTTGTACTGAAGGGGCGAGTGGGAGGAGATTAATAATAAAAAAAAGAAAAAAGGTAACCACAGAGGGAGAGAGAGGACTCGGAGGACGCACGACGCACCAGGAAAAGCTTCGGATGTCATTGTTACAATATCAAACAAATTCAAAATTACGATATCATAAAACTAGACAAAAGCTAAACATTAATTGTCGACGTTAAAACTTAGAATACAAGAACTAAGTAACTCTCCAAGTGTTCTATAAGAGTGGATTCAAAATTAACAACATATGTAAACTCGTTTGCCTTTTCAATTTCAATTAAAGCTTTACATCTGAGAACCATTTTATTTAGGTTTTCTATGAGAACCATACCAAGAAGCTGAAAAGAGTTCAAAATATCAAGGCTCGGAGAGGACTCAGCCGTGGTTTTCACATGATCAGATAAGGCTACATACTGCTTCTTAAAATCCTAATACAAAAAAGAATCACAAAATAAGCTTAAATCAGTAGAAACACAAAACAAATCTTAGAATCCCTAAGAAGTTTATTGAAAATTAAAAAACAATAATATAGAATCAAGTGGCGTTATGATTCATTCACTTAAACTTTGGTACTGAGATCAAAGACTTGCTTCAAATTTGGAGATGTATGACCCAGATCTGATGAATTCACATTCATACCATTAAACATGTTTTCATCCACCGAATCAGAATTTTCATGTTGGTAAATATCAACTCCAGCAATAATTGATAAAAGGGTTCATGGATAAATGATTGAATTAATTAAAAAAAGATTATGAACCTTAGATACCAAATACACACAACACTGAAAAGTCACAAACACGCAACACCTTAAAATCTTACTTCCAAACCAGAGCATAGATAATTGATTTAGGGAACACTTTATATACCAATCATTAACCATTCTAGTTATATAGATAAATTTAACAGAACATTCTAAAAACATAGATAATTAACAGAATATTCAAAAAAAATAGATAGGAAGCGAACCTATCATCTTGTCTCCAAATTCCAAGGAAGCGGCAACCTTAGCCATATCCCTCCTTAAAGCAAATTCCATGACTACAAAAAACTAACACAAAAAACTAACACCAATTAAAACTCAAAACTATGCAACAACAAGGGACATAGAAGAAATAGCTATTAACATCACTATAATGGATAACCATTCCAAAACTACTCCCGTGTCGTGACCATAAATTTTAAGTTATCCCCAAACATAAAAAAAATCAGAAAACTATTAATGAAACGGTCTTTAAAAGCCAAAAGAAATATAAATATGGATGTTCATGAACAAAAGCATCTTGCATACAACAAAACAGGCTCCTAAGACAGAGAAAGCTATACCTTTGTTCCAATAAGACAAGAAAGTATTCAAAAAGTTCAATTAAATTTAGAATTCAAGTAATAAACAATGATGTGGTGCATTAGCCAATATAAAACCAAAGCAAAGAATTCAAAATTGGCATTGTGCAATTTAATTCATATAAAATATTACTCTTCTTTTACCTCATAAGACCCGTAGCCATAAAGTAGTAATGGATCTTGAAGGTGAGAAAAACACACAAGAAGGGGGGGGGGGGGGTTTAATTGTGTGAGCTATTTCTTTTCTATCTCAAAAACTTATGTTAGTTCAGATTCTGATATTGATCAGATCTGAACTATTTTCAGAGTGTTTTATGCAGTGGATATAAAGTAAATGAGAGAGGGAAAGAGAGACACAAGCAAATTATCCTGGTTCCTTCCACAACCCGAAAGTAGTACAGTCCCCTTGTTACTAACAAGAGATTTTCCACTATAATTAAACGATTACAATTGCTCAAGCACAAAGCATATAGACTTCCAGTTGCTCAAACACTTAGTAAGAGACTTCTAATTACTCAAACACCTAGTAAGAGACTTCCTTGCTCAAAGCACACATCTAAGAGACTTCCTTGCTCAAAGCACACAGCTAAGAGACTTCCTTGCTCAAAGCACACAGCTAAGAGACTTCCTTGCTCAAAGCACATAGCTAAGAGACTTCCTTGCTCAAACACAGAGTAAGAGACTTCCCTGCTCAAACACAAAGTATGAGACTTTACAGTTGCTCAAGCACGCAGGCTAGAGGCTTTGAATCAAATAGATTTACAACAGAAATGAGTTTGAGTTGAACACTTGATATACTATCAGTGGTGTTCACAATGTACAACACAGGTTGAGACTCTACACTTAAGGAATGCTAAGATAAAAAGGTTTGTAAGAATTCCTAAGTTATTTGATGACTGTTGGTGAAAAACAGAGTATGACAGTTTCTGGTTTTTCAGTCTTGTGAGCCTTTTTCTTCTTCTTCTTCAAATCTTCAATCCTTTATAGAGAATTAAAGAGATGTTGTAGAAGATGCCATGTCATCAAAAGAGCCGTTGGTATTGAAGCTACAGCCAGCAATAAATCCTTCCAGAACTGGTGCACAAAACAGAGCAACACAATTTGAATTGTTTCCTTAAAACAGGGATCATGTTTTGCCCAGGGAGACAACCATTGCAAAGAGCTGTTCTGACACAACAGTACTTCACTGTTGACAGTTGCAAACATTGACTGCTGCATTTCTTCAGACTTCAGAAGCTTCTCATCATAAGCTGGCTTCAGGAACTGTTCATCAGAAGCTCCCTTCAGACACAATACTTCAGAAGCCGGTCATCAGATACTGTTCATCAGACGCACTTCTTCAGAAGTAGACTTCAGACGCACTGTTCATCAGTCACACTGTTCATCAGACGCACCGTTCATCAGACACACTTCTTCAGAACCAGACTTCAGACACATTGTTCATCAGACGCACTGTTCATCAGGCGCTGGTCTTCAGATGCACCCTTCAGACGCACTGTTCATCAGACGCACCCTTCAGAAGCTGGTCTTCAGACGCACCCTTCAGAAGCTGGTCTTCAAAACTGTCTTCAGAAGCTGATCAGAAGCAGTACTTCAGAAGCAGCACTTCAGAAGCTGCTCATCAGAAGTTGTTTGCAACATAAGCTTCAATAAATTCCTTTGCTCTTAACTTGATCTTTGAACCATTGTTAGATACCAATCTTTAAGCATATGGTTCTGCACACTAGAATCAAGCATTAGCATATCCAATTTTCTTCTTAACACTTTGTTATCATAAAAACTCAAAGAGGGACTTGTTCATACATTTTGTTCCAACAATCTCCCCCTTTTTGATGATGACAAACACAAGTATTAATAGAAAATTGTTGTTAATTTAATTAACAAGTTGACTGCAGGGTATGAGGTTTGCAAGCTCCCCCTGAGTCTGATCCAGGTTAATTAAATTCAGTTTAAATCAAAAAAGTGATTATTTCAGAATTGTTGTTAACTTTAATTAACAAGTTGACTTCAGGATGAGGTTTGCAAGCTCCCCCTAAGTCTGATAATCCACAAGGTGAGGTTTGCAAGCTCCCCTTGATTCTTATCCATGTTAATTAAATTCAACTTAAAACAATAAGGTGAAATTATCACTCAGAATTATAAATAACAAGCTGACTTCAGGGTGTGAGGTTTGTAAGCTCCCCCTAAGTTTGATAATCCACAATGTCATACCCCAATTTTTGACCTAAAATTATTTTTTTACTCGTCTTTTTAGTTCGGAATTTTTTCGTCGTCTCAGACGAAATTTCGACAGGGAGGTATTTTAAAATACCTCATTTTTTTTAATATCGTCCGGGTCCGTCTTTTTGTTTTTATTATTATTTCTATCTTTATTTTTATTCTTTTAAATATTTTATTTGTTACTTTATTTAGCATTTTTATTATATATTTTTTTTCTTCCTTTTTATTTACTTACTTATTTTAAAACAGCTGACTTTTTTTTTTTCATTTATTGTAGAGGAGACTTTGTCAATATTCATTGTGTTTTAATTTGTTTTAATTTGTCCATTATTGAGTATTATTGTCTTTTAATTTGTCAACAATTTCTTTATGATTAGTGTTGGCAATTAGTATTTAACAGAGGGTAGCAGCACAGCAAAAGGGGGGATGGACGCAAAAGCCAATTGAGAAAAAACCCATCAGAGAAAGAACAATTCAGTCAGAAACTCAATTATCCAACAGTAAAACTCAATCAACACAACCTCTACCACTCACACGACTCGGCCACTCACCCTCCCCATAACCAACACCACACGCCTCACCACCAGCCACAAACAACCCTTCACCAAACAACCAAACCCACCCACGGCTACCCACACACTCCCACTCACCAAAACCCACGGCTCTCCCTCCACACACAACCAGCAAAAAACACAGCGGCCACCTCCTCCCCACTCCCCAAACACGCGACCCAGTCACCATATACCCAAAACAAACACCACTACAACCCAGCTTTCCCCCAAAACCGTACACCACCATCCACTAAACACATAGCCGCAACCCACACCACCACTATTCTCACCCACAAGCCAAATTCGGCCAGCCCTCACCTAGACACACGACCCTAACACCACAACAGCCCACGGCCTCCCAAACCCCCCAAACAGAAACGCAAGCCGCGCCCTTCCTCTCTCCACCTCACCACACACACAAAACCAGCAAGCAAAGCAACCAAAGGTAGTGTTTGGGTCGAGTTTAAAATTTAGATCTAGGTTTATTTGAGAGATTTTTGTTGTTTTCATTTACGGATTTAAAAAGAGTGCGAAGAGAGGCTTAAGAAAACGTATTTTTTTTAAAAAAAGGAGAAGGTTGTCTTCTCCGGCGCGGTGGCGCCGCCACCTTGGCCGGCTAACCACCACGCCGGAGACTGTTTCCGGCCAGGCCATTTGAGAGAGGAGAGAGCTAGAGAGAAGAGAGTGGAGATGAAGAGAGAGAGAGGAAATGGAAAATGGCCCAAAAAAAAACAGAAAAATTAGTAATATATGCTCCAAAAAAACTGGCCCAACCTGCGGCCCAATACCCTTCCTTTCCCTCATCCTCTCTGGTTTCTGTTCACACCCCCCCCCCTTTGCTTCTGCACCCCCTTTATTCTCTATTTTTCTTCTTTTTATTTTTTGATCTCTTTCCTTGCATTTATATTTTTAGACTTCTTTTTTTTTCCTTTATTTAAGTTCATGCATTTTATCTTATTTCCTTTACCTCTAACACATCATGCATTTTTATTTTATTTTTTTTATTTTCCTTTTATCTCATGCATTTTCCATTTTATTTTTACTTTTAGCATATTTACTTATCTTAGTGCATTTGCAATTCCCTTTTATTTATTGTTTTGTCATTTCTTTTTTTATTTTGATTAGAATGTATTTAGGGACAAATGTAAATATATAAATGAGAACTTGCACTGACACTCGCACTTTATTTATTCCGCTTTATGTCTTTTATTTTTATTTTATTTCGGCTTATACAAAAAAAAATACAAAAAATATTAGGTTAGTTTATTTTCAAAGGGTTTCGTGGTGATCCAACGTCACCACGGAAATTCCTTGCGTTTAGCTTTTATTTATTTTTAGTCTTAATCCATATTAAAAAAAAAACAAAAAACATGCAAATAATAATCAAAAATCACAAAAAAATCTTTTCTTAATAAACCTTGATTTCCAATCAAGTGTCCGTTTTTTTTCTTTTATTTTCTTTAAAAAATCATTAATCCACTTTAATTACACTTTAATCATTTTCAAAATAAAAAACACAAACCAATCCCATTTTGCCATTTGGCTTTTATTTTTAAAACCTTTTTTAAAACCATTAAAAAACACAAAACAAATCAAACGTCATTTCTACCCCGAACTACGAGGTTTTGATCCCTCACGGGTACGTAGGCAGAGGACCTTGTCCTTCCAAATCATAAAAAATAATAAAAAAACATTTTTCCTTTTTTCTCACTAACTCAAATTCTTTCTCTTAAAAAAATAAGCAAGTTATAGCCAAAATAAATAAATAAAATCAAGAGGTTCTCGTAGAGTACTACGAACGTTTAGGGTGCTAACACCTTCCCTAAACGTAACTAACCCCCGAACCCTAATCTTTTAAAATGTGGTAATTTAGAACTTTTTCCACCTTTCTTTTAAAAAAAATTAAAAGTTCAGTCGTGAAATAAAATCAGTGAGTCAACGTTAATCAATAGCTTGATCTCCGAAAATCACCACGACAGAAATGGCGACTTCACTGGGGATTCCCTAGGAGGGTTGAGCCTAACTTGAATTTATTTAATTATTTTGTGCTATAACTTGCTTAAAATAAAAATAAGATTGTAAATATGTGCCTATGTGTTTCTTTTCTTTTACGTGAGTGGTGAGATAAGTCCTGCACCCGGACTTGAGGGAAACATAAGATAGGATGGTGGTATAATCAAAGTGTCTTTCCGAGAGTAAATTTCGGATGTGGCACATGTGATAACCCCGCTCAATGGAGGGATCTTGGAAGTATTACTATGTCGGCATGAGTAAGTCGTGTCCGGCATTGATATTTTCAAGTGACCTATGAAGTTGAGGACCTTTAGTTACCTTTAACCCATCTTGGCCTTTTAGGACGTAGTGCGGTGGCTAACCAAGAGTAATCTTGAATTGGTTGATACGCGATACTACACTCAAACGAGACTTTCCTACGAATGTCGTTGGACCGGGAGTCAGTCCCGTAATCCGACAATATTCGGAAGTGGTCAATGACTTTGGGAACTTGGTAGAACCCGTGATACAGGTACATTTAAAACCATAGTCCTTACCAAAATGGCGTGTTTACCCTTGACTCCAACATTATTGGACTTAACCTCACCATGTTTTCTCCGTTTCTTTAGCATAATCATGCATGCATGCACTCATTCGTAAACATTTTTTCATCCAATTATCGAAGGACTTAAACAAGTTTTTTTAACATCATAGAGGAGCACTAGGAAGTACACCTTCAAAAGCCCTGCTTTGTTAAATCTAAGGAAGCGAGGAGTCTTTAAATTTCTTTTAAAAATCTAGCTTCCACTAAAAGACTTTTGAATCGGTCCCTTGGCTTAGTTTCTAAAAAAGAACTATTTTGTAATGCCTTGATGCTCAAATGAAATGTTTAAACCATGATGTTTACAATTACTTCAACAAAGTCCTTCGATAACAAATCTTTCTTCTTTTTGCATAAGCATAATCATGCATCATATCCCATTCATAGTTTTCTCAAGCCGAGTCTCACGTCTTGTTTTTCCAAAGGTCTATCTGCCTAGTCCAAGAAAGTGGCCCGACGTCCTCGGCAGAAATCAACTTACACGTACAACACTAGAGCACGTCAAAGAAAAAGAATGGAACATTTGGAACAAGAGAATCAGGCACTCCGGGGAGAAATGACATCCATGCGGTCCAAGATCGAAGAATTGACAGAGTTGGTAAAGCTGTTGGCAGCCGCACAAGTTCATCCACCGTCTCCTTCCCCTAGCCATCTAGCTCAGTTGATAACTACTACTACTCCGGCTCCGACAGCGCACACCAGTGCTCCACAATACACTATGCCCGACGGATATCCCTGGGGCATGCCTTTTAGCTCCGGTGAAGGATTCATCCCTATTCCTGCTGCAACTTCTGCTCCTCAACCCGGTATTACTTTTCCTCAGGCTACTATGGCTTTTTCAGCTCCAATGATTCATACCACCCAGTACGACAATGAACCTATCTTTCACACAGAAAGTGTAGGGGCTCAAGATCGGATGAATGACTTCCAAGAAAAGTTTGATGAGATGCAACGGGAAATCAAGGCCCTCCGCGGGAAGGATCTGTTTGGGAAAAATGCCCACGACCTCTGTTTGGTGCCAAATGTCAAGATCCCGCCCAAGTTTAAGGTCCCTGAATTTGAGAAGTACAAGGGGAACACTTGTCCTCAAAGCCACCTGATAATGTATGCTAGGAAGATGTCTACCCAGACGGATAATCATCAACTACTCATCCATTACTTCCAGGACAGTCTGACTGGCGCCGCTTTAAAATGGTACATGAGTTTGGACAGCACCAGGATCCGAACTTTCAATGACTTGGGAGAAGCCTTCATCCACCAGTACAAGTACAACCTGGACATGGCCCCAGACAGAGACCAACTCCGGGCCATGGCTCAAAAGGATAAGGAGACTTTCAAAGAGTATGCCCAAAGATGGAGGGAGATCGCTGCTCAGATTAACCCACCACTAGAGGAGAAAGAAATGACCAAGATTTTCCTAAATACTCTTGGTTCATTCTATTACGAGCGGATGATTGCAAGTGCGCCTAGTGATTTCACTGAAATGGTTAATATGGGAATGCGTCTGGAGGAAGGAGTCCGAGAGGGACGTTTAGTTATGGAAAGTGCCTTTGCTGCCAGCAGTACAAAGAAGTTTGGGAATGGCTTCTCAGGGAAGAGAGAGCAACGGGTAAGTATGGTGGCTCATGGGCAGCCTCAGCAACAGTATCAACAACAGTCTCGACAACAGGCCCCCCAACAGTTCACCCAACAGAATCGGGTCCAGTTGATATCGCAGTTTGATCCAATTCCCATGACGTATGCAGAGTTGCTTCCCGCTTTGTTTGATAAAAAGTTAGTTCAGACTAAGGCGCCCCCTCGGGTACCTGAAAGGTTGCCACGTTGGTATAAACCTAATCTCTCTTGTGCTTTCCACCAAGGGGCACCCGGTCACGACATTGAGCATTGTTACCCCTTGAAGGCTGAAGTCCAAAAGTTGGTCCAAGCTGGTGTCCTGTCCTTCAAAGATTTGAACCCCAATGTGCAAGCTGATCCACTACCGGATCATGGGACTGCATCTATTAATATGGTGCAAGTTTGTTCAGAGGCTTACCCAGTTGAAAACAACCTGGAGGAGGTGGCAGCTAGCTTTGTGACACATGGCAGAGTTCGCCGCAATTGGGTCGCTGTTGACGTCCCTTCCGCTATTCATTGTTCTAAATAACATTTTGTTGTTTTTGCTTTTCGTTTTAAAAAAAAAAAATAATATATAAATCCTTTCGTTCCGCCCGATACGAAAGTGAACTTTTGTAGGGCTTTTTTGCTTCATGTATTTCCATCATAAAATAAACAAGTCGTTTTGTCCTCGACTCTGTCTTTTTATTCTTTGTTTTTTCTGGAAAATGGTAAACACAAAAAACCAAAAAATATTCTATGTTATCAATTTCAAAAGGTCTGCATTTTTCACTCATTTTCTAAAATCAACCATCAAATCATATGTAGACTGAACATAAATAAACCCGTTGAACACTGTAACCTTATTGTCTCTCCCAACTTTGATTTCCCTGTCTACGAAGATGAAGAGGAAGAGGATGAAGGGATTCTCGAAAAGATCTCTCTGCTACTGGAATATGAAAAAGAACATCATTCAGTCTCATGAAGAAGCACTGGAAGCACTAAACTTGGGTTCCGAGGAACTGGAACTGCTGCTACGGTATTCCTGATAAAGTCCCAGATGAGTGGTGCCATCGAGGCTGCAAAAAAAATCAAACAAAAAAAAACATCAAAAAAGAAAACAAAAGCAAAAAAGAACAAAAAAAGGAAAATACATCAAGAAGATGGTGCAGAAGATGGTAACCCCTACAAGGACGGGCATGAGATGTTACAAAATGCTTCTACACGGATATCGTACTTCAGTGCGTACCTCAACAGGGGCAACCCCTTTTCTCTTTGGTATACGGTATGAAAATTCTAATGGAGGTCCAGTTGTCAAAGGCTGAATGATGTCAAAACAAATATGATCAGTTCAAACTTGATTGAAGAGAAACGCATGAATGCTCTGTGTCACGGGCAGTCCTCGTGTGCTCCAAGAAGGAGGTTTTGTGCTCAAGAAGATCCAATCTTTTCAACCCGATTCCAGGGGCAAATGGACGCCTAATTATGAAGGCCCATATGTCGTCAAGACGGCTTTCTCTGGTGGCGCTTTGACTCTTACGACTATGGATGGTGACGAGCTTCCCCGTCCTATGAAAGCCGATGCAGTCAAGAAATACTTTGTCTAAAAAATAAAAGAACAGCTCGATAAGTCGAAAACCCGAAAGGGCGACTTAGGCAAAAATGAGCGTCTCGATGGACTGAAAACCCGAAAGGGCGGTCCAGGCAAAAATTAGAGACATGAAACAGAGAATAATCATCCTGATAGGTCGAAAACCCGAAAGGAGGATCTATGCAAAAGTTAAGGATCCAAAGACAAAGTAACTGCATTGGTCTGATCTCTACTCACTTGGGGCACATTAGCGGTCCAAAAGACTCGGAATCTGAAGCATCCAAACGGCGGAATTCAAAGTTGTTGGGGAGAATAGCGGTTATTTGTGTTCAATGTACCTTCCCCTTATATTTACCATTTTCCAAACTTTATGAAATCCGTGGAGCCACGCCATTGGCGGGCCACCACTCTGTTAAATGAATTTGAGCCCGTGCCTTTTATTTGGAATTCCCATTTATTCAGTTTATAAAATTTCTTCTATTTTTGATGGTAGTACTTAAAGCAAAACTTTTTTCAAAATCATAAATCTTTTTTTGGAAAGCATAAACAACAAACACATTCTCTCTGAACTCATGAATAAGTGAAGTGTGCGTCGACATCTGTCCTGAGAACGGATAAACTTTGCAGGTTAAACATGGTCAATTGCTTTAAAAAAAAAAAGAAAGAAGAAAAAGAAAGAGCTCGGTAAGTCGAAAACCCGAAAGGGCGGCTTAGGCAAAAATGAGCGTCCCGGTGGATCGAAAACCTGAAAGGGCGGTCCAGGCAAAAATTAGGGGCATACAAAAAGAATATATTCCCGGTGGACTGAAAACCCGAAAGGGCGGTCCAGGCAAAAGTTAGGGATTCAAAAAGAAGAAAAAACAAAAGAAAAGCATGACCACAGAAACGCCAGTTCTTCTGCCAGGTCTTTGGATTAACACGTCTCCCCCAGGAAGTGTTTGCTCCCCCACCAGTTGTTGCAGACATCGGGCCTTACCCCGTCAATGTTTTGATATGTCCCCAGTGGCATCATCCCCATTGAAGATTGCCGAGTGTTTGTGATGCGACGTCGGGTCACTTTTCATCTTATCCGTCCAATCTTGTATCATACAAGTCAGTCTTTCATACAATCATACAAGTCAGTCTTCCGTATAATCTTACCAGTCAATCCTTCATACAGTCACAAGTTAATCAGTCATGCCAGTCATACAAGTCGTATTGTCTTACATACATTCATACATTCATGCATATACGCATTCATGCATACACAACATGCACATAACATCATTCAATACATGGTTGCATTAGTCACCTTGAGTCTTGCTTTTCATACCAATCAGTCATGAACTTTTTTTTAACTCTCTTTATCCCCAAGTGTCATCCCCAGTGTGTCTGGTCCAAAGATGTCACCCTCTTTTCGCCAAGTGACAGTTCTTTAGTGAACAGCTTGTGCATACCTTTTATCCTGTCGTCAGCGGCAAGTTCGGCTACGTCCCGAGCAGCTGACATTTATCTCTTACCTTCTTTAAGCTATCCTCACAATGGTAGTAGGTAAAACATGTCATCTGTCTGTTTTAAGCTATCCATACAACGATAGTAGACGGTGTCTCCTTTTATATTACCTCTTTTAAGCTATCAATACACGATAGTAGGTAATACCTGTCATCTGTCTGTTTTAAGCTATCCATACAACGATAGTAGACGGTGTCTCCTTTTATATTACCTCTTTTAAGCTATCAATACACGATAGTAGGTAATACTTGTCATCTGTCTGTTTTAAGCTATCCATACAACGATAGTAGACGGTGTCTCCTTTTATATTACCTCTTTTAAGCTATCAATACACGATAGTAGGTAATACTTGTCATCTGTCTGTTTTAAGCTATCCATACAACGATAGTAGACGGTGTCTCCTTTTATATTACCTCTTTTAAGCTATCAATACACGATAGTAGGTAATACTTGTCATCTGTCTGTTTTAAGCTATCCATACAACGATAGTAGACGGTGTCTCCTTTTATATTACCTCTTTTAAGCTATCAATACACGATAGTAGGTAATACTTGTCATCTGTCTGTTTTAAGCTATCCATACAACGATAGTAGACGGTGTCTCCTTTTATATTACCTCTTTTAAGCTATCAATACACGATAGTAGGTAATACTTGTCATCTGTCTGTTTTAAGCTATCCATACAACGATAGTAGACGGTGTCTCCTTTTATATTACCTCTTTTAAGCTATCAATACACGATAGTAGGTAATACTTGTCATCTGTCTGTTTTAAGCTATCCATACAACGATAGTAGACGGTGTCTCCTTTTATATTACCTCTTTTAAGCTATCAATACACGATAGTAGGTAATACTTGTCATCTGTCTGTTTTAAGCTATCCATACAACGATAGTAGACAGTGTCTCCTTTTATATTACCTCTTTTAAGCTATCAATACACGATAGTAGGTAATACTTGTCATCTGTCTGTTTTAAGCTATCCATACAACGATAGTAGACAGTGTCTCCTTTTATATTACCTCTTTTAAGCTATCAATACACGATAGTAGGTAATACATGTCATCTGTCTGTTTTAAGCTATCCATACAACGATAGTAGACGGTGTCTCCTTTTATATTACCTCTTTTAAGCTATCCATATACGATAGTAGGTAATACATATCATCTGTCTTCTTTAAGCTGTCATCTTTGTTGATAGTAGACAACTCCTTCCCCAGTGAAATCATGTTATTCCCCAGTGGAGTCGGATCCCTTGCTTTAACAAACTCGAGTATCCTTTTGTGTTGTTTTACCCCCAGTCGGGTCAGCTTCGCCGTCTTGCATCTGCATTTGCATCACGAGCATCTCACATTTTTTTCTTTTAGGTCCAAAATTGGCGTACTCTGTATTTAAGTCCCTTCGACCCGTCGAATCCAAGATTTTCTCTTCAGATCTCCGGACGAAGAGACTTAAATAGGGGCATCTGTCATACCCCAATTTTTGACCTAAAATTCTTTTTTTACTCGTCTTTTTAGTTCGGAATTTTTTCGTCGTCTCAGACGAAATTTCGACAGGGAGGTATTTTAAAATACCTCATTTTTTTTAATATCGTCCGGGTCCGTCTTTTTGTTTTTATTATTATTTCTATCTTTATTTTTATTCTTTTAAATATTTTATTTGTTACTTTATTTAGCATTTTTATTATATATTTTTTTTCTTCCTTTTTATTTACTTACTTTTTTTAAAACAGCTGACTTTTTTTTTCATTTATTGTAGAGGAGACTTTGTTAATATTCATTGTGTTTTAATTTGTTTTAATTTGTCCATTATTGAGTATTATTGTCTTTTAATTTGTCAACAATTTCTTTATGATTAGTGTTGGCAATTAGTATTTAACAGAGGGTAGCAGCACAGCAAAAGGGGGGATGGACGCAAAAGCCAATTGAGAAAAAACCCATCAGAGAAAGAACAATTCAGTCAGAAACTCAATTATCCAACAATAAAACTCAATCAACACAACCTCTACCACTCACACGACTCGGCCACTCACCCTCCCCATAACCAACACCACACGCCTCACCACCAGCCACAAACAACCCTTCACCAAACAACCAAACCCACCCACGGCTACCCACACACTCCCACTCACCAAAACCCACGGCTCTCCCTCCACACACAACCAGCAAAAAACACAGCGGCCACCTCCTCCCAACTCCCCAAACACGCGACCCAGTCACCATATACCCAAAACAAACACCACTACAACCCAGCTTTCCCCTAAAACCGTACACCACCATCCACTAAACACATAGCCGCAACCCACACCACCACTATTCTCACCCACAAGCCAAATTCGGCCAGCCCTCACCTAGACACACGACCCTAACACCACAACAGCCCACGGCCTCCCAAACCCCCCAAACAGAAACGCAAGCCGCGCCCTTCCTCTCTCCACCTCACCACACACACAAAACCAGCAAGCAAAGCAACCAAAGGTAGTGTTTGGGTCGAGTTTAAAATTTAGATCTAGGTTTATTTGAGAGATTTTTGTTGTTTTCATTTACGGATTTAAAAAGAGTGCGAAGAGAGGCTTAAGAAAACGTATTTTTTTTAAAAAAAGGAGAAGGTTGTCTTCTCCGGCGCGGTGGCGCCGCCACCTTGGCCGGCTAACCACCACGCCGGAGACTGTTTCCGGCCAGGCCATTTGAGAGAGGAGAGAGCTAGAGAGAAGAGAGTGGAGATGAAGAGAGAGAGAGGAAATGGAAAATGGCCCAAAAAAAAACAGAAAAATTAGTAATATATGCTCCCAAAAAAACTGGCCCAACCTGCGGCCCAATACCCTTCCTTTCCCTCATCCTCTCTGGTTTCTGTTCACACCCCCCCCCCCCCCTTTGCTTCTGCACCCCCTTTATTCTCTATTTTTCTTCTTTTTATTTTTTGATCTCTTTCCTTGCATTTATATTTTTAGACTTCTTTTTTTTTTCCTTTATTTAAGTTCATGCATTTTATCTTATTTCCTTTACCTCTAACACATCATGCATTTTTATTTTATTTTTTTTATTTTCCTTTTATCTCATGCATTTTCCATTTTATTTTTACTTTTAGCATATTTACTTATCTTAGTGCATTTGCAATTCCCTTTTATTTATTGTTTTGTCATTTCTTTTTTATTTTGATTAGAATGTATTTAGGGACAAATGTAAATATATAAATGAGAACTTGCACTGACACTCGCACTTTATTTATTCCGCTTTATGTCTTTTATTTTTATTTTATTTCGGCTTATACAAAAAAAAATACAAAAAATATTAGGTTAGTTTATTTTCAAAGGGTTTCGTGGTGATCCAACGTCACCACGGAAATTCCTTGCGTTTAGCTTTTATTTATTTTTAGTCTTAATCCATATTAAAAAAAAAACAAAAAACATGCAAATAATAATCAAAAATCACAAAAAAATCTTTTCTTAATAAACCTTGATTTCCAATCAAGTGTCCGTTTTTTTTCTTTTATTTTCTTTAAAAAATCATTAATCCACTTTAATTACACTTTAATCATTTTCAAAATAAAAAACACAAACCAATCCCATTTTGCCATTTGGCTTTTATTTTTAAAACCTTTTTTAAAACCATTAAAAAACACAAAACAAATCAAACGTCATTTCTACCCCGAACTACGAGGTTTTGATCCCTCACGGGTACGTAGGCAGAGGACCTTGTCCTTCCAAATCATAAAAAATAATAAAAAAACATTTTTCCTTTTTTCTCACTAACTCAAATTCTTTCTCTTAAAAAAATAAGCAAGTTATAGCCAAAATAAATAAATAAAATCAAGAGGTTCTCGTAGAGTACTACGAACGTTTAGGGTGCTAACACCTTCCCTAAACGTAACTAACCCCCGAACCCTAATCTTTTAAAATGTGGTAATTTAGAACTTTTTCCACCTTTCTTTTAAAAAAATTAAAAGTTCAGTCGTGAAATAAAATTAGTGAGTCAACGCTAATCAATAGCTTGATCTCCGAAAATCACCGCGACACACAGGATGAGGTTTGTAAGCTCCCTGAGTCTTATCCAAGTTATTTAAATTCATTTCAACTCAATAAAGAGTAATGTATCTCACAGAAATTAAATCAGAGGCTAAGAGATAAAAGATGTTCTCTTAAGTTAATTAATCAACAAAAATTAACTTAAATCTGACTGGCTCAGAGCCTGAAATACTTGTAAACTTTCTCCCCCTTTTGTCATCAACAAAAAAAAAATTCAAGAGTTTAAAAACAAAGAGAGAATTCAGATGTGAGATAATCATGCAATCATATAGGCAATCAAGCAGCAAAGATAAACATCAGAGCAAACTTGATCATACATGAAGTATATGACATTGCATTGAGAAACAGAGACTGTTGTTTAGAACAGATTGTTCAGTACTACTGAACTGTTTCTGACCAAAAATGTTCAGAGCATAATTGTTCAGAGCATTTTGTTCAGTACCACTGAACTCTTTCAGAAAACTGAAAACAGAGTCTGATGTTCAGAAGCATATCGTTCAGTACCACTGAACTGTTTCTGACACAATTTACTCAGTACTATTGAACTTGCCATTTTTGAAAGTGTGAATGTGTTTTTGTTTAAAACTTTTCAGAACAGAAAACAGAAAAACACTACTGCACATTGATGACTTTGGGAGGGACAAAGTACAGCTTTCAAAACTTAATACATCACAGCCCAGCAGTTATACTCACCAGATTCTGACCAAGAGTTAGACTGCTGTTCAGATTCACTCTCATTAGTGGGCCATGTGAAAAGAGTCCACTTATGATGAGTTTAATCAGAAGTCACAAAAATTTAGATTCTGAAACTCAGACTCTGATGTTTTCAGAAGCTGAACTATCTTCAGACTCTCAAAGTGAGTGTCTGTTAAGTCCTAGCTTCTGATGAACTTCAGGTTCTCAGTTTCTATTCAGAGTCAAGCAATTTTTCAAGAGATGAAATGCAAGTTCAGATTCTTTTTAATAAAATAAAATCTGTCTAAAATGAGGGGTTTTGTAAATATATCAGCCCATTGATGATTGATAATCAGAATCAATGAATTGAAAATCCAAAACACCCTTCTGAACATAATCTCTAATAAAATGAAGTTTAAGTTCAAAAATGCTTGGCTCTTGAATGTAGAATTGGAATTTTTAGACAAACAGATTACAACAGTATTATCACAAAGAATGTTATGATGTTTTCATGAATCTGATAGTTTTCCAACTGATGTAGAATCTATTAAGTATAACAGAGAACAATCATACCTCTATGGAGCTTTTGATCTACCTCTCCTTGTTCAATCAGGTTGTTTCTGAACACCCATTTTTGTTCCAAGAATGTTCTTGATTGGCTTCAGGAGAAGTGTCAGATTCTGAGAGGCTTTTCAGCTTTGGACTTTCTTCAGACTTAGGTTCTGGTTCAGGTTCTGAAGTGTCCTCTGAGAGCTGAATCTCAGTATCAGTGATCTAGTCTTTTTGGTTTCCTCCAGATCCCACAGTTCCTCCCTCTTTCATGATCATGGTTTGGAACATAGACTTGTCTCCTTCCATGTGATGCAAGCAGCCACTGTCCAGGCATCATGACTTTCCCTTTTGTTTGGCTTTTGACCATATCTGCAACAGAAATTATTTCAGACCTAGGTACCCATATCTTTATGGGTCCTCTTGGGTTAGTTCTGAAAGGTTTAGTCCATTGTTGCACCTTATGTCTGGAGTTATAATACTCAGACTTGTTCAGATACTTTGGATATGAATCCTTTAATCTTGAATAAGTCTTAGTTTTAGAAACTGAGTTCTTCAGAACCTGAGTTTTCAATGGTCTTGACTCAGATTTGTTTAGAACCTGAGACTTGAAGGTCTTTGGTTCTGAGTTGTTTAGAGTCTAAACCATTGAACACTTTGGTTCTGATTTCTTCAGAACTTTGGACTTAAGAGTCTTTGATTCTGATTTGTTCAGAATCTTGGACTCAGAAATCATAGGTTCTGTTCTGTTAAGAACTTCAGTTTTGCCAGCTTCTGACAATAGGCAAACTTCAGTTTGACCTTTCTTAATACAATCAGAATCAGATGACAGATTGACTTTCTTTTGGATTCTGTGTCTGACATTCTGAGATTTATAAAGTTTTGTATAAACTGGTTTAGTATTCCTTGAAGGATTTACAAACACAGTCTTTTGAAAATTTGAGTCTGAATTGTTTAGATTCTGAGACTTGCTTGCCTTAGGTTCTGAACTCTTTAGACTTTGAACCTTTTCAGATTGAAAGTCTGTTTTCCTCAAAGTCTTAGACTTAGAACCTTTTGGTTTAGACTTTGGCAGAGTTTTAGATTCTGCCTTCATCTTTCCCTTAGGTTCAGAAGTTTTAGATTCTGAGCAGTTCAGAACTTCAGACTTAGCAGTCTCAGTTTCTGGTAAACTCTGTTTCTCAGACATCTCAGAAGCAGGTACAAAACACACTTTAGAGCCTTTCAAAATATCTTCAGAACAAGAGGTTAGGTTTGTTTCTTTTGAAAAATTAAATGGATCATTTTTTAAACCAATACCTTCACCTCTGTTTCTGCTGATATTATAAATCATAGAAGCAACTTTGCTTCTGTTGATTCCAGCCAAAATAAAGTCTTGAAGAGCAATTTCTTCTTCACTTAAAGATTTATCAACTTTCTTATCAGTCAGTTTTACAAGAAGAGCATTGTTCTCATCTTTTAATACATAGATGTGACTTTGAGCTTCTTCTTGTTTTCTTTCAAGCAGTTCAAATTCATTTTTCAAAGTTTTAAATTGCTTTGACTTGTTGAGATAATGACTGATAAGATCTTTGACATTTTCAATAAGTTCAAATCTAGTGAGTTTATAATATACCTCATTATCATCATCTGAGTCTGAACCTGACTCTGTATCAGAAGATACTGTTGCAACCAAATCCAAATTGGATTCTTCTTCATCTTCCTTGTCAGATTCTGATCCAGCATCTGTATCTGAAGATACTGCTGCAACTAAAGCTAAATTGCCTTCTTCTTCATCTTCCTTGTTTCCCTCATAGGTAGAACACAGAGAATTGAAGATGGCCTTTGCTGTTGACTTATCATTTAGCTTTAGATACTCATTGTGAGGCAGAGAGCCCACAATGATACCTCTTACTCTACTATGCTTATTATAGATCATTCTTTCAGCATCTGAGAGTCTCTTTCTGTCAGTTGCTACACCTTAGATACCATCTTCAATGATATCCCATAGAGTGTCATCAACACCAATAATGTTTCTGTACATTCTGCTTTTCCACCAAGAAAACTCTTCAGGATCACCAGTAAACACAGGAGGTTTATTGTGTGAGTGAGATTGCTTGTTATCTGTACCATAGCCACCACCACCACTTCTGGATGTAGATTCACCAGAACCACCAGAAGACATGTTTTTCTAAGGATCTATACTGACTCACTGTTAAGTGATTGAATATCAGAATCAGGGGCTCTGATACCAACTGAAGGTGAGAAAAACACACAAGAAGGGGAGGTTGAATTGTGTGGGCTATTTCTTTTCAATCTAAAAAACTTATGTTAGTTCAGATTCTGATATTGATCAGATCTAAACTATTTTCAGAGTGTTTTATGCAGCGGATATAAAGTAAATGAGAGAGGGAAAGAGAGACACAAGCAAATTATCCTGGTTCCTTCCACAACCCGGAAGTAGTCCAGTCCCCTTGTTACTAACAAGAGATTTTCCACTATAATCAAATGATTACAATTGCTCAAGCACAAAGCATAGAGACTTCTAATTGCTCAAACACCTGGTAAGAGACTTCCTTGCTCAAAGCACACAGCTAAGAGACTTCCTTGCTCAAAGCACACAGCTAAGAGACTTCCTTGCTCAAAGCACACAACTAAGAGACTTCCTTGCTCAAAGCACATAGCTAAAAGACTTCCTTGCTCAAACACAGAGTAAGAGACTTCCCTGCTCACACACAAAGTATGAGACTTTAAAGTTGCTCAAGCATGCAGGCTAGAGGCTTTGAATCAAATAGATTTACAACAGAAATGAGTTTGAGTTGAACACTTGATATACTATCAGTGGTGTTCACAATATACAACACAGGTTGAGACTCTACACTTAAGGAATTCTAAGATAAAAAGGTTTGTAAGAATTCCTAAGTTATTTGATGACTGTTGGTGAAAAACAGAGTATGACAGTTTCTGGTTTTTCAGTCTTGTGAGCCTTTTTCTTCTTCTTCAAATATTCAATCCTTTATAGAGAATTAAAGAGCTGTTGTAGAAGATGCCAAGTCATCAAAAGAGCCGTTGGTATTGAAGCTACAACCAGCAATAAATCCTTCCAGAACTGGTGCGCAAAACAGAGCAACATAATTTGAATTGTTTCCTTAAAACAGGGATCATGTTTTGCCCAGGGAGACAACCATTGCAAAGAGCTGTTCTGACACAACAGTACTTCACTGTTGACAGTTGCAAACATTGACTGCTGCATTGCTTCAGACTTCAGAAGCTTCTCATCAGAAGCTGGCTTCAGGAACTGTTCATCAGAAGCTCCCTTCAGACACAGTACTTCAGAAGCTGGTCATCAGATACTGTTCATCAGACGCATTGTTCATCAGACGCACTTCTTCAGAAGCAGACTTCAGACGCACTGTTCATCAGACGCACTGCTCATCAGACGCTGGTCTTCAGATGCACCCTTCAGACGCACTGTTCATCAGACGCACCCTTCAGACACACTGTTCATCAGACGCACCCTTGAGAAGCTGGTCTTCAGAACTGTCTTCAGAAACTGATCAGAAGCAACACTTCAGAAGCAGCACTTCAGAAGCTGCTCATCAGAAGCTGGTTGCAACATAAGCTTCAATAAATTCCTTTGCTCTTAACTTGATCTTTGAACCATTGTTAGATACCAATCTTTAAGCATATGGTTCTGCACACTAGAATCTAGCATTAGCATATCCAATTTTCTTCTTAACACTTTGTTATCATCAAAACTCAAAGAGAGACTTGTTCATACATTTTGTTCCAACAGATCTGATCCATCGAGCTTCACAAGATCTTTTCGGTATACAAGTGACATGGGAATCAAAGTTCCATCCGAAGCACGTGCCCACTGCCTTTCAGTGACGTATTTTGTTGCATCGCCTGAACATCCGCCTCCGTCAAATACCCTTGAGGGTTTAGAGCTCAAAAATAGCAAGCTAATGATTAAAATCTAAAAACAAGATAAAAATATCTACCCTCCCAGCACGGGTGGCCCTGTACAGCTTCTCCATATGTTGATGTCTCTGCATTTCAACTTCATCAATAACCACAACATCTGAGCTCTCATAACCGCTGCCGCTGAATTGTTTTATTACAGCCTGCAAACAAGTATTTAAACTTAGATCACAAACTGTAAAACACTATTATAGTAACTAAATCTAAACCATCAAGATAATACAGCAACAAAGATACAATAATTGAGTTAAAGAACGCAACTTGATTCAGGTAAATTCAACTAAGACAAAACCAATCAAGAAAACGCAGTTTGAAAACCCATTATCAATTTAGAATTTTTTTGAGAACCCAGAATCAGATTTGAAGTTAGAAGAAAGAAAAAGGTAAACTAGTGAAATGGGTCGGTAAGGGAAGCAAAAAAATGAAACCTGTTGTTGTTTGACAACTTGCTCTCTGAGCTTGCTAGCTTGTTTCCTAAACGCATCCATGGCACAGTGACAGTGAGAGTAGAAATAGAAGAAGTACCAAAATCAGATCCAATGTTATGTTGTTATATGTGAGTTTTGTGAGTGAGAAAAGTTTAATGTTAATTGTTAATTGTTTTATTTTAATTTTAATATAAAATTGTTTTTAAATGGGGTTACACGAGTTAATATCTATTGACCTCAAAATTCTTTCCTCTGCATGAGTTTTTAAGTCAGGTGGATCACAACCCACTTAAAATCTCTGTGTTAATAAATGTTTTTTGTACTAGTGAGAAACAAAGCAAAATAAGAAAAATTGAATGAAGTTTCGAAGGAGAGTGATATTCAACAAATGTTGCATCATCCTAACTAGCCCCCAAACCTCTAACATCAGAATTTATAACTCAGACACCAAATTAGAAGAAAACGGTAGCATTTACTATACACAAAACACAAATTTGTGTATAGTAACTAAACATGTTTGCAAAACAATCCCAACCATAGATATATTATTAAAAAATGTGGATGGCTAGGATTGATCATTGGCAACTTGCCAATGACTTTTTGGTTGATTATGGAAAAAAAAATCTGACCCCACCAAACTAATATTTTAAGAATTTTGTGTTTTGGGCTTTTGAAAGATGGATGTGGAGCACCTCAATCCATTGACTACAACAGAATCTGTTCCACATTGCTTTTGGGTGTAATGTTTTTCATTTGAACCAGTAACTTGTCTTCCCAAATATAAGTATGTTCCAATGCAAGAAAATAAACATGTATTGTACGGTTGCTGTAGCACAAGAAAAAGACACAGCCAATTAATAAGTTTTTACACGTTTTCTGCGAAGACATGGGAATAAAGCCATGTTGTTGTGTGTGCAAGTGTTGTTGTATGCAAAAATAATATAACTTTTTTAAGATCTGTTGCTTTTTGTTTTTTATAAAAAAAAGTATACTCTTCTGCTTCAAATCTGCCTTTCATTTAATTCCAATTAAATATGTTCCTGTTTTATTATTATTTTTTTTTTACAGCAGGTTTGTAAAAGGACAGGTGGTAGTAACCACAAAATTTGTGTATGGGACAAACATTTGTGTATTGTGTTTTGTAAATGCCACTGATTCAAGAGAAAGTGACAATTGCATAAATGTTGGCCTGCCAAAATAACTCTGGCTAATGTGCCTAATCAACTGCCAACTAGACTTTAAAACTTCAGCTAAAGGTCAATATAGTTCAAATACCCAAAAAACAGAATAAGAGATGCACATGTAATGATTACTTAGGGAACTATCTTAAATGCATTCCACATATAGTAATTCGTAAGACATGCAAGGGCTGACTTTGGATCTTCCCACAAACCAATTCCCACCACATATATATTAGTCAATTACCAGCAAGAAAGATCCACCACTACTTGATTAGAAAGAAAAAAAAAACCATTTATTCTTCAACTCTTAGATTGACCACAACACCTTCTGGAAGTATTTTCTGTTCTTGCCAATTTTTTTTAAAAAGAATAAAATATGAAAGAAAGTTAACACGACAAGTTACAATTGACACATTTTTCTTAAATAGTTTTATTTAATTTTTCTTTTTGTAAAGAAGGAAAAAATAGTTTTCATTCATTTTGGAAATATTCGAACAACTAACCTTTGAAGTAAAGGTTTCAGTAGATTAAATATTTGCAGTTCTTGCATGCCGAACTGGTCTGAAGTGATTATCAAAACCTTATAATTCCAATAATTAGGGGTGCAATGGTCTAGATTGATTCGGTTTTCAATAAAAAAAATATTCAAACCAATCAAATCTACATATTTTTTGGTTCTGTTTTCAACATTTTTTAAAAGTAGAACTAAGCCAAACTAAACCAACGGCATATAATTTGGTTGAGTGGTCGTTTCGCCTGCAAATGCACTTAAAAAAAGGTAATTTTTTCAGGCTTTGCTATTGTATAGAAGAGATGGAAAGTTTTGAAAACTAAAAAAGAGAAGAGATGGAAATATTTGAAAAATATTCAAGAGAATTTGAAGAACAAAAAACTTGAAGCACGAACAGCACAACGACATGCGGTGAGCAGAATGATGATGGCGATGAACATAAATTTAGGGTTTGTGGTTTGTTGAGTGTGAGATAAAGTGAAATGTATTGTATTTTTGAGTGTGTGAGAAATCCGCTCAGTTTGTTAGTTCATTAATCGAGAACCAAACCAAACTCATTTGGTTTCTTTTTGGTTCGACTTGATTTTTAAACCGAACCAGAAAATATCAGGTAATATTTTGTTTGATCTTTCAATTTCATCGGTTTTGTCCAACCCACTTAAACAGTACCAATATTGCCTCATCCCAATCAAAAGAATTGGAAAGAATATATCTCAATAGTGAGGTTATTAATTCTAAACAACAATGATATGCGTACATCTATTATTTTTCTACACACATTCATCATCTCATCTTTCTATCTCTCTCTTTCTATCACATCGTCAACTTATCACATACATCACATCACTTCTTCATATCTCTCTCATGGTGTATACACCCTATGGGATGTATAAAACATTTCCCAATTCCAAATGGAGCAAATCATAACACTTAAATAGAGAAATGATATTTGTAGTTTGTACAACTATTTTGTAACAACATTTGTGGCAACTTTCTCTCTCATACTCACATTATGTTTTTACTTTCTCGCTATTGTTTTGGTTTCCGTGTCAATACCTAGTTTTCTTTGTAAATTTATAGTTGTCCCAAAAGTTGTCACACAAATGATTGTTCAAATAACACACCTCCTTAAATAAACATTATGTCTACTTGAATGATATACTTGCAGCACAAAGAAATTACCATTATGTGTACATATGTTGTTAGATCAAATTTAGGAAAATCAAAATCTACTACGTTTTTCCAACTATGAAGCATGACTAAATGATCCTACACACATTCGACCTAGTGCCCAGGTGGTTTCTCCCCCCCGTCTTGTAACGAGTGAGCCATTTGATTATTTCACACATAATACGAAAAATGTATAAATGAAAGAAAAAGAAAAACGATTTTAATTACCCTTATAAAATATTGGTGCATTCACCAATATCATAAATGTAAAGTAGAAAATATTGAATTGAGAGCGATGCAGTTAATATTAACTGAAATGTATAATTGAAAAAAAGTAATTAACATTGCTTTGAAAAGTGAAATGAATCATTCATTTTGAAACAATTTTTTTTACAGATGTGTCACGCATTGTGGGACGAAGGAAGTGCTTTGATATAAAGGGTTAAATGATTTGTCAAGATTTTTTTTTAATACTTCTTCCATTCCTAAATGCATGTCTCAATTTGATAATGTGTATTATTCACGTAACTTACTTTGAGCATTTTTTTAACAAATATATAAATACAAATGTTAGTATATAAGATGTTGTTTAATTTGTCTCAATGAATATTTTCTAAATTTCAAATTTTTATAATATTTTATTATAGATAGTTATGGAGGATGTTCTTTTCTAAATTTATTTACAATCTTGCAAATGTTAGCTATTATCAGAATGACTAATTCATCCTCCATAAATGAAGTTATAAAAATAAAAATATCCCACAATTGAAGCAACCAAACTAGCTGCTTATACGCTGGGCGGTTCCATAAAGTTAGACTTGCTCTACCAATGCAGGCAGTTGAACTAATATTATATAGGTATTCTGATCATGTTCCAGTAGCTATAATCTATCCCAATCTTGGTCCCTAATATTCAATGTTTATACCCATATAGGAGTAGGTCTTACAAAAAGATAATCGGTTTTTCAAACTTTGTTATGTGTAATATTAGCTGTCTCTAATATTTTTTTGTCGTTATAGCATACTTCCTGTTTTTTAGTAGTGATGCTTGTCAAAATGCATCTATATGGCAGTACTAACAAAAAAGGGGAAAGCAAAAGATGCCCACAAAAAATACTCTAAATGCTATAATATTATGAGTTATGCACTTGTTAAGTGTGAAAATATGATAGCTTAGTTAGATAACCAACCGAATGTTTTGATAGTTAAAACTTTTATGAAAGTTAGTTATGAATGGTTAACTAACCATAGTTAGATTTTGTATAGCGTTATATATAGTATAAGTATGGGTGTGATCGTAATGTACATTCTTTAGATTTGTGAATACAAAGTTTACTCTCAATTCATTATCTTGTTCATAGACGCTTAGAAAGTAGTAAATATTGTGGAGGTGATTGATAGGATTAAGCGGATGTCATGGTCTTGGCTTATTAATAGAGAAGGAAAAATATAAGAATATTGTTTTCTCTGATTGGTGAACTAATCCACTTTCTTGCTTTCAATATATTTGATCTGACTTTTATATTGGATTAGAGTACCTCTTATACTTAAGTTACTAAATCTCCTTTGCTTATAAAAATAATAATCTATGGAGGTTGAGTTTTATCCTTTCACAACACTACTAAAAAAGATTAGCATTCATGTATAATATGCAACAAGATTCATTTAAGGGTGGTTGTTCGATGGAATAAAATAAGTTGTTCGATGGAATAAAATAAGTGATCTATCCAACCATATCATACTTAATTGAATGACCGAGCAGTGATCCAAAGTCAATGGTTTAGATCTAGTGAGATGGATTTTATAGATGGTGAGGATCAAAACTCATCCTTCATTTTCTTGTAATTATACTGATCGGGAATTCGATTTAAGTAAATAAATATACCACCACATCAAATCTTATCTCATCACCCTTTAAAAAAAAAACTTATCTCAATCAACATTAATATTCAATTAAACTAAAAAAAAAAAAGAAAAAGAAATCAAAACAAGTAACAAAACCAGCATGTTAAACTTTGTTGTATCAATATGTATTTTGTTTCTTCATAACTCACAAAGAAATTCATACTCACTGTCACTTCTTTTCTTTTTTCTTGTTAATTCTTCAGTTTTTAGAGAAAGAGAACCCTAGTAACTTGGAGTTTGATCGACAGATAAGTAAATTCTTGCCGATAATTATTTCATCCAAAAATCAAATTCAGATTCTTCCAAACCATTCGTCTCTATAAAAGTTTATTAACCGCTTGAACTTAATCATTTGATTATAATAATAACCTCCACATCAAAATCTTATCTCGTCATCCTCAAGCAACAATATTCAATTAAAACTAAAACAAGAATGGAATCAAAACAAGTAACAAAATTGGCATGTTAAACTTTGTTGTTGTATCAATATATTGTATAGTCATTCACAATAAACAACCCTCAATTTGTTTCAGACCCATTCTCCATATAGACAATATTTTATGTCCACACCTATCCCATCCCATGTTCCAAATAATGTACTTCTTAAATAATTCTATTTTCTTGTACCAAAATAAAACTATTTTCTATACAAAAAAAAGAACCTAAAAAAGGGGGAAAAAATTGAAAACTAATAAAAAGTGATATTTTCCACCAAAAAAAATTACAAAAAGAAGTGAAAACCCTACTAATTTTTTACCCACTTGTTGTTGGGTATGAAGCAAGTAAATTAAAAGGCATGCAATGAGAATTCCGCCAAGACTTTGAATGCAATTTAAGAATCTCTCTTGCTTTCTCCTTAGCCTTATTTCCACTATCAACTTGAAGAACCAAACAAAGCTTAGCAACAACACCGATTCGCAACATTTCTTGAATAACAAAATGTGTAGCAGAGAATCTTGAAACAGATAGAAGAATCCTCACAGCTCTATCATTAGCCATGGTGGAAACCCTCAAAATCTTCTTTGAAACAATAGCTAGACCACATCCATGGCTTAAAAGTTCAAATCTTCCATCAGCACATTGACATAACATCTCCAAAAGCACCAAAATCATCTCACATGGCTTTCTTTCTTTGCAATCAAGAAGAAGTTCTATCAAAGCAGAAACACAACCTGATTCAATTGCTTTTACTCTATTTCTTCCGAGTTCGACGAGCTGAATTAACGTTTGTAGTGTTGCTTTTGATGCTTTCTTTGATATCTGGTCTTTGAGAAGTTGAACTAATTCGAAGAAAAACTCGGTCTTTAGATTGGATAGCTTTGATGGATCAGCTACTTTTGACATAGATTTCAACAGAAAGATTGTGTATGTTCTTGAATCATAGTTACCCTTTTGCAATAATTTCATTAAAGAGTTTAAAAATTCTCCATTTTTGAAGTTTAAGAGAGTTTTCAAACCTTGTTCTGATAATTGAAGATTGTAAAGGATGTTTATAGCTTCATCTTCTGCACCTATTTTGAAGTCAAAAGCAAAACCTTCAACATCATCATCATCATCAAAGCTAGCTTCAATTAATTCAGTTGCTGAACATGAAGATGAACAACTTGTGTCGTATTTTGTTACTATTGATGCTAAAAGCTCGACAGCACCGGCGGATTCGATACACCGTCGATTTGACTCACTCTCGGAGGCAATTGTTTTGAGCTTTTTTAGGGTTTGAATAAGCAAATGAGGTGAATCTGAAGAATCAGAAGCTTCATTGAGGAGTTTTTCAATGAGGGTTTTTGTAGTCGGAGGTTTTGGAGTTGGAATCCTTTCAATTCCATAAGAAGAATTCATAGTGCACCAAGCTTGGATGAGCCTACGAAGGGTGTGGTTTGGTGTGAGAATAATGGGATCATTGTTACTTTCATCATGTGTGAGTTGTTGTTTTGTGACAGGACATGTTTTGTTTTCCACTGAAAATAGCCATTTTTCGATGCTTTCTCTGTCGTAGGTTATGCCTGTTGAGACAGTAACTGGATCCTTCATGAGTTGTAGTGAAATAGGGCAGAGAAAAAATGGTGAAACATCGATATCTTGATTCATTGTGGATGATTGTAGAAGCAGAAAATTTGTTTGGACTTTGAAATGTTATTGCTTTTTGGGGAGAGTTGACAAATGAATGAATTGAATGAATGAGAGAAGGGTGGTGGTATTGTTATTTATAGTGTATCCGTGTTCATATTGTGTGAAAGTCAATACACGCAAATTTGAGGCTTTTTCTTTTATTTCAGAAGGGGAGAGTTATGACTTTTCGAAGGGATCATGGGAAAGGCTTAAAAAGGCCAAAATTTACCTACCTATTCATGCATGAATTTGGATGAAGCAAAGTTAATTTTAACAAGTGGGTTTTGCTAAACAAGTTTTGCGATGACGTTTGTTAAGAAACTTAAGGTATCCTATTTCCCAACATAAAATTTTTATATTTATATTTTTAAACATTTTTTTAATAATTAAATTAACTTCAACTTTAAGTGATTTTTAGCGTATACAACTTAGTATTGGTGCCATGGATCCGTACCCTACCCTATCTCAAGCTTGAGGATATCACAGTTCATCATCTATTGTTTTCCAACTTGAATTCATGAAATGTAGAGGTTACAACTCAGAGAAATCCATAAGCAAGAAAAAGTGATTATGATGAAAAGTGATTATTATTGATTGAATGAAATCTGTTACAACTTGAGGTACATATAGAAGCTAGAAAATGACACATCATCATAACTAACTCCTAACAAACTAAATGCAACTGAAATGCAAACAAATGCAAATGAAAAATGGTGACTTGCTCCTCAAGCTATCTCAGATAACAGTTGTAAAACTCTATTCCACTTCAGTTTTGTTGATTTCTTCTAATACCCCCTCGCAAGCTGGAGGCTAGTAGATGTGTACCATTCCTAGCTTGATAATACATTCATGAAATTGGCGTGGCCCTGCTCCTTTAGTAAACACATATGCTATTTGATTCCTCTAAGAGACTGGTAACAACCTCATAACACCAGCTTGAAGCTTTTCACGAACTAAGTGACAATCTATATCAAAATGCTTTGTACGTTCATGAAATACAGGATTAGCTGAGATGTGTAATGCACTCTGGTTATCACAATAGAGAACTGGTATGCGTGAAGGAGCCTGGTGTAAGTCATGCAATAGGAAACCCATCCATTGCAATTCACGCGTAGCACATGCTAAAGCCCGTTCCACTTCATTGGTGATAGAAATAGCATAGGCTTTATGTTGAGAGGACAATTGAGAATAAGCAACGTAATGGGCCATGGGATATGTGGAAGAACTACATACATAGTCTTGTAAATGAGTATGAGGTTTGATCATTCTTTGAGATTACCTGACAGGTTCAACATGAACAACTTCAGGATCTGACCCTATGGGTGATACTGATTCATCATGCATCTCAATATCTGTAGAGTGGTCAGGAAGAGAATGAACTCTATTGTCTATGTAAATGTGTTTGTTTGACACAGGATTCAAAGAAAGAGAGTGATATGGAAATTCTAGATCAAAGAATTTCACATTTCTGGAAACAAATATCTCGGAAGTGTGAACATCAACTAAAATGGAACTTTTCATTCATACCTTGTAACCCAAGAAAGCACACTTTCTAGCTCTAGGATCAAACTTGTGTCTATTAGTTGGCAAGGTAGAAGCATAACTCAGACAACTAAAAACTCTGAGATGACTAAGATCAGGTGCACTTCCATAGAGAACTTCATAAGAAGACTTGTTATGTAAAATTTTGATTGGAATTCTATTCAGCAAAAACACAACATGCAAAACTGCATAAGACCAAAAATTCTTTGGCAACTTAGATTGAAACATTAGAGCTCTACTAATGTTCAAGATGTGTTGGTGTCTTCCCTTTATTCTAACATTTTGTTGTGGAGTCTACACACAACTCTTTTGATGTAAAATACCTTTTTCAGCATAAAATTCTTGCAAAAAGAATAACGGACCATTATCACTCCTTATAGCTTTAACCTTTTTCTCAAACTGTTTTCTATCATGCGTATAAAGCTTTTCACTTTATCTGATGCTTCTGACTTGAACTTAAGCATAACAACCCAAACATGCCTACTATAATCATCAATAATAGTTAGAAAAAAACTTGGAACCATGAACCAAATCAAACATAGCTTTTGCAATTTTTTTGCTTAAAGTGAAAGGTATCTTCTTTTGTCTAGACATATGACAAACATCACAAGCAGTATGTGAACTAACAGAAATGTAACTATACATTTTATTCATCCATTGCATTCTATCATGAGATAGATGCCCTAGCCTAAGATGCCATAAAATTCAGGAGGAACAATATTCTTAGACAACCTATCAGAAACAGAAATACTTGAAATTTTAGCTGCTTTATTCTCAATCTTCTCAGCCTTCAAGTAATAAAGTCCATTGTACTCTTTAGCCAAACCAATCATCCTCAAATCCTTCCTTTAGTGTATAATGCACTGATCAGTCTCAAATATGACATTACAAAGTTGTTCTTTGCATAATTTTGAGACAGAGATAAAATTCACAGCAAACTTAGGTAAGTATAACACATCGTCAATGTGTAAATTCCCATTTATTTTCACCTTTCCTTTGCAATAAGCTTCTATTGTGTTACCATTAGGTAGATTAACACTGATTGGTTTTATATCACTATAACTGGTAAACCAATTTATATCATAGCAAGTATGATAGCACCAATATTTACTATCCAACTAGTATCATCATATTTGCTAGAGTTTTCAGCATAGAGTTTACCTCCAATATTAGCCACTGAAATACTAGCCTTCATCATGTTTGTTGAGCCCTTTGCATCAATGCTATTCTTCACTAGCAAAGCCATCAAATTCTATTACTGATCATTGGTTAACAAGATTTCATTCTCATTAGTCTTACTTGCAGAAACACTCTTAGAGTCAAAATCTTCAGATTCCACCATATTTGCAGAAGCATATGAATTTCCACCTCCTCTACCAAAATTAGGAGGGTACCATGTTTCTTGTAGCAGGTCTCAATAGTATGTCCTGACCTTCCACAAAAGCTACAAACTCTTCCATTACCTCTACCTCTTCCTTGAGAAAAATTGCTTCCTCTTCCTCTTCCAAATTGCCTTTGTCCATCAACAGAATTAACTAATCCAGTATTGGGTTCATCAAGAGAAGGAACTTGTAATATCCCGCTTAACACTTGGATATTTATCAGTATTGAGACGAAGCTTCAGAGACAATTTAAATGAAGCAATGGCATTTTCGTAATTATAGGGAAGGAAGGGTTTATTTATATGAGAAAGAAGATATTTGTTCCATTTTTCATTCTCTTTCCATTCTTCTTCTTCTTCTCTCACGCCATTTCTTCTTCTTCTCCACTAATCAACAAAACTTCATCTTCCAATACTCAATCTTTAGACAAACCAAGCAAGCATGGCTTTTGGGAAGATTGGAGCAAGAGGAAAATTAAAGAAAACAAGAAGAAAGGAAAGAGTTAAGAGCTAGGGTTTTGAGGAAGTTGGAAAGCAAGCTAAGCCAGCACCAAGCAAGATTGAGGTGAGCTCCCTTGGGGTTTTAGAACCCCTCTTTGAGAGATTTATAGAGAATTTCTTCATATGCTAGTTTTATAGTGTTTTTACCCTAATTCCTTTTTCTTGCTAATTCCTTGCTCATATACGTTTTAAACTATCAATTTGTAATAGAAAATCATCCCTAGCATGTTTGGGATGCTTGGGTAACTTGGATTGAGCAAAAATGGTGGAAAAACATGATTTTTAACAAGTTTTGACCTGTCATGGTCGCTACAGCGACCAGCCGTCGCTACAGCGACCAGACAGCTTTTATTTCTGCCTACGGTCGCTTCAAGCGACCAGCCGTCGCTACAAGCGAGCAGTGCTTTTTTTCAGACTTTTACCTACAGTCGCTGTAGCGACAGGCCGTGGCTATAGCGACAGCATCAGGACAGCACTTGACAGCTTTGCTGTTTTAGGCATTCTGGTGCGCGTGGGCATGGTTTTTCACTCCCGTTTTCTCCAGAAACATTTTAGAAACATTATCCACCATTTTAACCCATCCAAAAAGGCTTCCAATGGTTGAAAGATTATAGGAGCAAGGAATACGCAAGGCATGGGAAATACGAGAACAATGGTTATATGAATAGGAAAGCTTTAAGAACGGCATATGATAACGATATGTCGAATCCTTTGATAGGAAAACGTGAATCATGGTATGAGTGCAAGGATTTAATGGATAGATTCCTTGCACGTGAGTTGATAACTCTTAGGAAATGCAGACGACTTTACTAAGTTAAGAACCTACTTTAGGTATAAGAGATTATAGATGTATTCAGTTTAGAATACAAGGATTATAGGAATGTTTCCACAATCATAGTTACAGATAAGGTTTATAGTGTTGGTTCTCCAACGATTATAGGTGGCTTATGAGAACGATAAGCCAAGAATCATAGGTTATAGATTATAAGTTACAGGAATGCTATATGATTATAGTAGCAGGTTATATGTTCATACGTTAAAGTTAAAGAATTAAAGATTAAAGATATTGGCGTGCTTGCACGTTTTACAGTTACAGGGCGTGTTCATCAGACTCCGGGATTCGCCGGATGGGACTTCTCCGAGAGGGTTGTCCACACGTTTTATAGGGAGTCCGGTGTTAGCCTGATATGATAGGAATTTCACCGGTTTATAGGGAGACGTATCTCGGGGTTGCTCCACCCGGGCTGCCCTCCGTAAAATGAACTCAGATTAATTGTTTGTTCAACGCTAACAGCTAACATAAAACTGCTATCGAACTGTGTATATGTTTTATGTTTTATAGTTATAGTCCAAGTTACAGTTATAGTTATAGTCACAGGAAATTCATAGTTATAGTTATAGACATGTATCAGAAAGTGATCGTAGGTTCCCCTCCATCACTAAGTTAAAGTTATAGGCAGATTACAGTTATGGTTATAGATAGTCACAGTAAAGGTTATAGGCAGTTCAAGTTATAATTACATGAGGACTTATAGTCATAGGCAGATAAAAGACTTGGCGATCATAGGAAATCCCCAAGATTGCCAAGGTAGGCATGGCGACCCTAGGTTCCCTGTGGTTGCCAACAGTAGGTTGGGCTGGAGCTCACTGAGACATTATGTCTCATCCCATTCCTTCTGGTGCAGGTTTACAGGTTAGTCAGAGGTTCGTGATGAAGATCTTCATAGAGGTACTGGATGGAGTGCAATTGCTCGTTGTGTACCAGCCCAGAAGCTTAATGGACATTTGTAAAAGTATTGTAACAGTATTGGATTATTGTACAAACGAGTAAACATGTATTTATTCTGTTGTGATGTAATATTATTATTGAAATTTTTAAATGTATCCAGTATCAGTTTAACGCACATGCTAATATACTAGTTAAAGTTAGTATGGGTGTTACAATTGGTATCAGAGCAGGTCGATTCAGACCGTGCCATGGGTCATTTAAGATTCAATAAAAGTAGTGGAATCATTGGGTTCCGGATGTTGTTCTAAATGTCACATCTAGTTGAGTCTGATCAACTCAGTCTAGTATATGACAGATAGGACGAATATCCGAGAGCTGAATGTGACTAAGGAGGAAAGAAGTGTACGAAGGGTAAAGGTTAAAGTGTCAGATTTAAGACGGAATTGGCAAAGTATTTAATGCCAAAGGATGGTTTCTAACAGTGAAGTAACTGAGCCAGTTAATGGCAAAGTCTCAGAATTATAAGAGGTATTTAAGAGAAGGGTCAAGTACCTTAACTAGTTGGACGCATCCTTGAGCGATGCTTTCTCCGAGGTGATGTGTAGAGTAAGGGATTATAGAATACTCCGAAGAATGATTTGGAATCCTAACGGGAACCGTAATTTGGAAAGTTAAAGTTAAGGGTTGATTAGAGTTTTAATTCCGGCTGCAGATGCAAAGGATTGTGATACCAAACCCAGCGACTTGGAATAAGGAATGAACAGTTAATTATTGAAAACTCTGGACTTCCAGTGAGGATATAGTGTGTAAGGTGGAAGGACTTGCACATTTAAAATGGATGAGATTTTAATATCCGACAATTAAGATACTTAATTATGGATTAAGCGAAATATTGGACAGAGGAAACCCAGGTAAGGGTACGAAGTAAAGATTGAATCTTATGTTGATGGATTATAGCAGACCAGTTTCAAGGAATTAGCTAAGAACTATTGTGAGGCTCTGGCAACAGGAAGAACGTCACTTATATATAAGTTACAGTTAAAGTATGGTTGAAGTTAAGGAGTTCTATATTCTCTTTCGATGAGCTCCTTGCACACGTATTCGGGTAAGCCGACAAAGATCACACTATGTTGGTATATGTTAAGATGGTAGAAAATACATACCTTGGATCGTTCGAAACCATGAAGAGGGCAACGGTCGAGAAGTCAGATGGACTATTATTCAGATAACAGGATTAGAATGGAATTGTGATTACAGTAATAAGTTATAGGAAGGACCCAATGGAAAATGTTAAGTATTGAAGCTTACAAATTTATTAATCGGGTATTCGAAGAGGTGTATCATGTATTTGAATTTACAGGAGAGCCGGAGAAAGTTGAGTTATATCCAGACGGATTATTTTCGGAGAAACCCGAGGAGTAACCAAGAGTTATGTTAGAGTTTTGTGGACCTAAGTGTCTTGGAAAAAGGTTGTGGATGTGAGATCCTTACGGATAAGTATAGGATGAGACTCGATTCATTAATCGATTAAGTATATGAAAGACGAGAATTTGCGGAAGTCATAGAATGTTTCTAGAAGTTACCACAAGTAAATAATGTATGAACTTAAGTTGTTTTAATAGGAGCATCATTGGGCTCGTATTCATTGTTAAAGACTGTCTACAGGGTTCGGTGTATTTCGTGAAAGTAAGAATTTTGTTTATGTTCGAAAGAAACGCAAAGTCAAGCGTCGAGCAATCAGTAAGTTTAACAGGTGGATTAAACCACAAGAGGAATTATAATGTAAGATAGCTATGTGTGGTAACTACAAAGTTCTAAAGTCAAAGGATTGGCCAAGGAGATTTTATATGGTAATAGTGATTCCAAAACGAATTGTTAAAAATCAGAGTTGCGCAGCGGAGAAGTAATCCAATTATGAGTTAACAGGCAAATCAAGCTGAAGTTTAGAGAAAAGGATGTTTGTGAAGTCCTTGCCAAATGAATTACAGGAAAGGTATTCAGAGATTAATTCTTAAGCTACAGAATATGTGTAAGTAGTGATGACTTGAACTTACCAACAGTTCTAACAGGAAATTTTAATAGATGAGTCAAGGAATGATTCGGATCTCGAAACTCATGAGATAAGAGAATCGAAGCGGTTTGAGAAATTAAAGGATGTGTTTATAGCACGCGAAGGAGGCCACATTTCATGCGGTGATCTAGCTGTTTAGCTCAGTAAGTATAAGTTAACTTGAATAGTAAGTTTAATCAAAGAGGAATTATGCAGTGGCATGAAGTTATTCCGCATCGTACCCACGTTATGCTAGCATGTCACATGTAACAAGCATGTAACAGGTTATGATTAGTATTATGTATACTGATCAGGCAGAGTATATACTGCCTAGACAGTAGTGTAATATAGTTATAGTCGTGTGACATGTATCGGTAACCGTGGTACGCATTCGGTAATGTTTTAACAGGAAAGTCTTAAGCAGAACAGACTTGTTGTTACCGAACAAATCTCAACTGAGGAGTTCAAAATTCTTGAACTTAAAGTTAATAGTTAAAGGAAGGAAATGTTTTACACGGATCAGAGGATTTCTCATAGTTTACAGTAAAAGGCTACGTGAATTAAAGTTATGAAATAAAGGATTAAGAGTTTTAAAGTGCTATTCTGACAGCGATCAGGATAGAGTTTTCTTTTCGAAAACAGAGAATGTCTTTTGACAAGTAAGTTATTACGACAACGGAATGTAACCATAACTTACGTTATGGGATTGTGAATGTTTAAAGGATACAAGGATGAATTAAGAGTTAAGAGAGTGACCTTGGTTGACGTGGTTTGTCTCAAGTATATTTTTATTGAGTATGATGTCCCGTTAGTTGGACAATGATGATGCGATGTACCATGTATCCGGTAGTAGTGAACACGTACTCGATCGTGTATGGAAGCTATGTGCTATGGACTGCATTATTTGATGATATGTGACGGCTTATGCCGCATGTCACTTATACTGGATTTTCATAAGTTTGAAATTATTGGTAGAGAAGAAAGTTCCTAAGACCTTTGGCTACATGTTATCGTTGATTAATTAATCGGAGCATGAGTGACTCATAAGATTTCTCGAGCTTTAAGGATTCCCGCAGTGGGGATGTGAGCAATGCTTATGGTTGTGATAATAGCTACACCAGGACAACAGAAAGAAATGAACGTATACCATAAGTTCAGCCACCACTTTGAATTTGAAGCGTGGAGGTAGTTGTAATAGATTTCACTTCCATTTGAGAATACTCACTGTCATACCCCATTTTTTGACCCATTTTCATCTCGTTTTATTTATTGTCTTGTTTTACGCATTTTTTTTAAGGCCGAGAATTCTCGTCGTTTCAGACGAAATTTCGGCAGGGAGGTATTTTAAAATACCTCATGTCAATTTTTGTCTCGTTTATTTATTTTATTTTTATTACTTTTTATCTTTACTTTTAATTTCAGTTTTTTATTATTTATTGTCATTTATTGTTATTTTTATTATTTCCATTATTACCATTTATTTATTTCTTTTTGTATTATTATTATCATTATTATTATTTATTACTATTATTATTATTCTTTTTTTTCCTTTTTTTTGTCCAAGTCAACAGTCAACCAACATAGCACTGTTCACGCCCCTTTCACAGATTTTTCATCATCACAATCCTCCAAATTCATCATCACAAATTCATCCAAATCTCCTAAGATCTTATCCTCTATCTCATGACAAGCAGCTCAATTTCATCTATATAACAGAGAATCAAAAACAAAGGAAAAGGGGGAAGAAATTGGGAACCAAAAACAGTTTTTTTAACATAACCAAAACAACACAAAAAATTTCCAACTCTTCCCCCCCCCTGAGTTTTTTCGGCCAGCATCCCACTCTCAACACCACACGTTTTTTCCTCTAACACAACAACACAGTAGCAAAATCAAAACTCAGCACATCACCACCACAAACACGTTTTAAAGCAACCCACACAACACCACCAACACAAAACGCAAACCCCACACACGACGCAAGCCATACACGTCCAACACGACACACACTCACGCACACACACCCACTGCCACACGACACACACTCACGCACACACAGCATAAACCCAACACATACCACACGAACCCAGCCAAGCCTTTCACAAGCAAAACCGAAGCCAAACAAAGAGAGGATGAAAAAAATTTTGTGGTTTTAAAACTTTAGATCTAGAGAAGTTGGGGGAGATTTTGAGAAAAACAAGTTCGGATTTGGAAGGAGAAGGGAAAAGGATGTTAGAAAAGGGTGTTTGTTTTTGAAAAAAACGAAAAAAAATTTTCCGGCGCGGTGGTGCCGCCGCGTGGGCCGGCGGCCACCACGCCGGAATTCTTTTCCGGCCGGTGGGGATGAGAGAAGGGAGAGGGAGAAGAGAGCTAGAGAGAGGCGCACAAGAGAAGAGAGAGAGTGAAAGTATGAAAATGAAAAAATTGTGAAGGGAGAGGGTTTAAATACCCCTCCCTGATTCTGTGTGGCAGGGTGTACGCGTTAGCGTACACCCACGCCCTCTCAGACCACTTGATTTTGATCGTACGGCTTAGGCCTTTTCCACCTTATGATCAGATCAGGGCCGTCTGATTAATCAGACGGCCCAGATTAATTTACGAAAGCCCAAGACATTTTGGGCCTTTCTCTTCCAATCTGATTTGTTTTCTACTACCAGCACCCCCCAGGTTTATTTTTACACCTCCTTATTTCATTTCTTTTATTTATTTTCTTTGCAATTTATTTTCCTTTTTATTATTTTCTTTTATTTGTTCTTTTATTTTTAACATCCCATTTATTTACTTATCATATCATCTCATGCATTTTATTTTTTATTTCTAATTGTTCATTTTATTTTGCATTTTTCTATGTCATTAGAATATACTTGCATTTAGGAACAAAATGTTTAAATATGCATTGCATTATACTTTATTTTCTTAGTTTAATTCATATTCCAAAAACAAAAACCTTTTCATTTTAATCCAACAAACGTTTTATTCTCTCGCGTTTAGCTTATTTTTATCGCACTTAATTTCTTTTTAACTCCAAGAAAAAATCATAAAAAACCAAAAACATTTCAAATATTCAAAAACTTCATCAAAAATATTCTTCATTAACAAAGCCTTGGATTTCAAACCAAGCAACTTTCTTTTAATCAAACTTCAATCAATTTTAATCATATTAGACTTTATTTTTTGCAATTAAAATCAATCAAACTTCATTCACTCGCCACTTTGGCTCATTTTATCTTTCACAAACATTTTCAAGCTTTAAAATCAACATAACAAATCACTCGGCTTTTTAGCCCGAACTACATCGGTTTTGATCCCATTTGGGTATGTAGGCAAAGGACCTTGTCCTTCCAAACCAACCAAACAAAAGCATTTTCTTTCTTGTTTCATTAAACAACAAACTTGTTCATTTTGGTTGCAACAACTAATTTGGACAATTTATTTTTTATTTAAGTTCTAAAAAACGAGCGTTTTTTTTAGTTTATACATTTTCTTAAAAATTCAAGCGAAACTTGAATGAAAAAGGGTGGTTTGACGTATGTCTCTCCTTTCCCCGATCGGATAAACACTTGACGTATGTCTCGTTGCTTAGACGATCGTCATTCTTTTCTAGCTTCCCCAAAAAATATGTTTTTTAAATTCAAGCGAAACTTGAATGAAAAAGGGTGGTTTGACGTATGTCTCTCCTTTCCCCGGTTGTACGAATGCTTGACGTATGTCTCGTTGCTCGGACAATTGTCATTCTATTTTCAACGCGTTCAACGCACTTTAACCTTTCTTGGTCCCTCGCGACCAATTTTAACATTTCTTGGTCCCTCGCGACCAATTTTAACATTTCTTGGTCCCTCGCGACCAATTTTAACATCTCTTGGTCCCTCGCGACCAAATTGAACCTTTCTCGGTCCCTCGCGACCAATTTTAACATTTCTTGGTCCCTCGCGACCAAATTGAACCTTTCTCGGTCCCTCGCGACCAATTTTAACATTTCTTGGTCCCTCGCGACCAAATTGAACCTTTCTTGGTCCCTCGCGACCAATTTTAACATTTCTTGGTCCCTCGCGACCAATTTGAACCTTTCTTGGTCCCTCGTGACCAATCCAACTTTTCTTGGTCCCCCGTGACCATTTTAAACTTTTCTTGGCCCCCGTGGTCAATTCAAACATTGTACGCCTTCGTGCGTTTGTCATTTTGGCCCTTGTGGTCAATCCGAACTTGTCGTGCCTTTGCACGTTTTCTTTCAACTTTTACGCCTTGTGCGAGTTTATCGCCTTAATGTGCGCTTGTCTCCTTTATCATTCAAACGTTTCACGCCTTTGTGCATTTTCAAACTTTTTCAAGAACTACGTAAGCTTTGAATTCTCCGACTACCGGGAGATACGTAGGAGCAAGATCGACGTCTTGTCAAGCCCGTCAATAAAAAATCTTTTTTCCTTTTTTCTATTTCGTTTGTTTTTATCTCTTTCTTCACCTCACATTTTATTTACTTGTTCATTTACATATATATATATATATGATTAAGCATGCAAGCAAAACGTCAAAAAACATTTTAAGCCTAAGCCAACTAAGAGGTTCCCGTTGAGTACAACGGATGTGAGGGGTGCTAATACCTTCCCCTCGCATAATCGACTTTCGAACCTAAAATCTCATTCAAAGGTAATTTCGAACTTTTTTCCTTTTTCCCCGAAAAATTAAAAGTTCAGTCGTAATTTAGAATTAGTGATTCAATGCTAGTCAATAGCTTGACATCCGAAATTCGACGCGACAGAAATGGCGACTTCACTGGGGACTATGCATAAAACACTTTGTTTGTGCATAAATAAGTCAAGCCTATCTTAGTCGGCTTTTAGGCTAAAATGTTTTTATTTTTTGCTTGCACGCTTATGCCTTATCGTCATTATTTGTTTATCTTTTCTCACTTTATACATATATGTTTCATATTGCTTTATATTATATATGTTGTGGGGTCACTTGAGCGGTGTTACTCCACATTGTTCGGGTTAATGCCGGACGTGTGAGGCTCTATTCCCGAGCTTGAGAAAAATTAAGATAGGATGGGGTTGCGTAGCGGAGGCCCACTTGACGTATGTCTTGAAGGGAAGATGCGAAAACCCCGCCTAGAGTAGATTTCACTTGGAATTTATTGAGGTCTTGCGAGCATTTGCAATTGACGACAATAGTTCCATGTGAAGTCCGTGATCTCTAGGGACCTTTTAGAAAATCTCACCTTTTATGCCTACACGTGAGGATGGGGGAAATTTTGAGCATACATATGCATACCATACATTTACATGCATGAAAATAATTTTCGCATATCACTTTGCTTTATAGGAAATTAATTGCGCTTTTTAATTTCCTTGTAAAGCAAAACAAAAAAATTTCATTGCATTTACGTACATCATTCATTATCATGCATACGTCTATCTTCGAGTCCAAAACTCTTTTCCTTTTCACCCTAAGGATTTTTTTTACAATCCGAATTGAGTCGTCAGTGTTCGCATTTCATTCGCAACACTACGTGTCATCCTATTAAGGAAAGTGGCTCGACGTCCCAAGGCAAACCGCACATATAACAAGGGGCAACTATCCCCCCGTTTATACATGGGGCATACCGTTCGACTTTGGTGAGGAATTCATCCATATTCCCACTACTCTTCAAGGGATTTCGGTACCTCAACCCGAGATTACCGACCCCCAGGCTACTGCGGCCTTTTCCCCAATTCACAAAAAACCCAGTCGTCATTGGCATTCCTCAATCTCCTACAAGAGTCCAATTTGCAATGGCGACTTAACAAATACAATTTCCAACCAAAGTCCAATCATCATTGGCACAATCCACAATCAAAGCCCGACCTTGATCGGCAACCAATCACATCATATGGATTGATCCAATGATTCAACCACAAATGCATGGTAGTGATAGAATTTGATTAATTTGCGCAAAGCTAAGATACATGTTTCCTGTTTTTTCCATGATTAAACTTGAAGGGAGAATACGTACTTAGTACAAAAGTTATATCATGCAACTTGCGTTTTAATATGTTTATTCGGTGAACCATTTAGAACCAGCCAAAATGTGAGGAATCCTCAAAATCATTATATATATGCAGGAGGCCGGCATTTTTTGTTTAAACTCGATTTTGTTATGATAAATCTGAGCGTTGTTTTAGAATTGTACGAAAGCATTGATAGGATCAAGGCATTTTTTTTGAAAATGAGTGAAAACACTTGACCACAAATAGCCCACCCTGTGAGGAGCGAGTATTTGTTAACCCCTTTGAGCCTAATGAATCAGAATCATTAACTATGGACTGCCAATTCTCATAAGCTCAATTGCTTAATGAAATTGCCGGAGTTTGTAAAAAAATTCAGTTCATAGTTAAATCATTATTGAATTCTGATATTTTTACTTTCATTTTTGAACCCTTAACCTTCATGATTATTGTCCTTTGCCGAAAGAGGAAGGAACATTCAATTAGGGTATCATCTTTGATAAAGTTGGAAAAAAAGGAGGTGGTGAATGTCAAGAAATGGTGAATTTTGTAAATTGATCTTGACAACAAGAACAAAAAAAAGAAGAAAGAAAAGAAAGAGAAAAAAGAGAAAAAGAGAAAATCTCTAAATCAAAAAGTTGTCAAGGATCAAAGAAAAACATTTGTAAATCACCAAGAGTTGTGATTGAATAAAGGAGGAAGGGTGTAATATAGAAAGAATGTTCCTCTTGCTTGGCCATTTGAATTCAATTTCCCCACATATGACATTTCTTTTGTAACCAAGCCAAATTACAACCCTCGAAGACCTTGTGATCAATGCTTTCGTGCTCTTAGAAACAATGATTAGATGGACACATAACTCGATCGGAATGTTAGCAAACTTGCCGGATGAGTGTTCAATACCCCCACAATTAATATTCAATTTGTTCATTTACTTAAATGAGTGTTAGGGTGGTTCATTGATAAACATATTTTTAACTTGAGCTGTACGATATAAATTTTGTGTTTGGTGTTTGTTTCAAATTTTTGGTGCAATCTCGGATTAATGGGAACATCAAAATTGCCTGTGCAAATCTCATATGAATCATGCAATCTGAGATTGCCAAGACCAATCCTCATTGCCAACAAAAGCCCAATTCTCATTGGCACCCACAATATCAAACCAAAGCCCAACCATGCTTGGCGTCCAACCATTCACAATTTCCGACCATGCTCGGTACACAATCGTCCAAAAAGCCCAACCATGCTTGGCACTCCCTCACAACTCACAAAAGGCCCAGTCGTCATTGACATTCCTCAATCTCTTACAAAAAGCCCAATTTCCATTGGCCCTTACAAACACAATAACAAGTGGAGCCCAATTTCCATTGGCATTCCCACTCACAAAACATAATTAAAGCCCGACCTTGCTCGGCATCCAACATAAAAGCCCGACCTTGCTCGGCATCCACTACAAAAAGCCCGACCTCGCTCGGCACACACATTACAAAAAGCCCGACCTCGCTCGGCATCCACTTATTAAAGCCCGATCTCGCTCGGCATCCACATATTAAAGCCCGACCTCGTTCGGCATCCACAAAAAGCCCGACCTCGCTCGGCACCCACATTACAAAAAGCCCGACCTCGCTCGGCACCCACATCAAAGCCCGACCTCGCTCGGCATCAAATCATCCAAAGCCCGACCTCGCTCGGCATTCAATCATCCAAAGCCCGACCTCGCTCGGCAACCAATTACAATCAAAGCCCGGCCTTGCTCGGCATCCAATCATTATCCCCAGTGTTAAACATGACATATGTTTATCCCACATTGGACTTCTTTCAAGGGATTCCCCAGCGAAATCCTCAGTAAATCAAAAGGGAACATCCCCAGTGAATCAAAGCCCGACCTCGCTCGGCACCCACACAATCGAAGCCCGACCTCGCTCGGCATTCAATCATAATCCCCGGCGGATTAGCACAATCCCTGTTGGATTAACAAACTCCCCAGGAAGTCAACCTTTGTCCAAACAATCAAAAGCCCAATTGTCATTGGCACCAACAATCAAAAGGCCCAATTGTCATTGGCACCAACAATCAAAAGCCCAATTGTCATTGGCACTAACAATCAGAAGCCCAATTGTCATTGGCACCTACTCACAAAAGCCCAACCACCGTTGGCATCTAAGGCTGGATATCGATCATGCTTCCAAAATGATCCTTATATCCCCAGCGAAACCACAAACAAAGCCCAATTTTATTGGCATCCCCCAGTGGAGTCTCAACCACAAAAGCCCAATCATCATTGGCACCACCTAATAAAAGCCCGACCTCGCTCGGCATCCAATCAAAGCCCGACCTCGCTCGGCATCCAATCAAAGCCCGACCTCGCTCGGCACCCCAATCAAAGCCCGACCTCGCTCGGCACCCTAATCAAAGCCCGACCTCGCTCGGCACCCCAATCAAAGCCCGACCTCGCTCGGCAATCAAAGCCCGACCTCGCTCGGCACCCAACCAAAGCCCGACCTCGCTCGGCATCCAAACAAAACATAGGCATTCCCGGCGGAATCACCAATTCTTTTCCCAAGCGGATTAACACGATTCCCCAGTGAAATAACAATTTCCCCATGAGGTATGTGTTCCTCATCAACAGTTACGGCTTTACCCCGTCAACATTTTGGATGTGTTCCCTGTGACATCATCCCCATCAAAGATTACCGAGTGTTTGCAATGCGACGTCGGCCCACTTTTCATTTTACCGGTCTAAATCTTGTTTCACCAAGTTGTCGGTCATGCAATAAATCAAAACAGTCGAGTGTCATCCCCAACGTGTCTGATCTGTTGATGTCACCTTCTTGTAAGCCAAGCGGCAGTTCTTTAACGAACAGCTTGTGCAATCTTTCATTGTATTCTCATACCAAGGGGCAATTCCTTAACAAACATTTAGGGTATCCCCAGTGCAAGCCAATCTTTCACACAACATCCCCAGTGGAAGTCATGCATTAGTACATTCATACATTCATGCATTCATACATTTGTACATTTGTACAAACATGCAAATCATATGATCACGCATCCATGCATATACGCATTCATACATGCAGCATACCACAATATCATCTGTACATGGTTGTTTTAACCATCACGTTTCTTACCAATTTATCATAAACAATCTGCATTTTTCTCCAATGTCATTCTCCAGTGATGTTACAAAACAAAGCCCAATTTTATTGGCATTCCCCAGTGAGTCATCATTCACACTCACGAATACCAAATCATAACCAAAGCCCGACTTTGCTCGGCATCCCATCATAGTCACCACTAAATGTTCCCCAAGTGTCATCCCCAATCCGTTTGGTCAAGTGATGTCGCCCTTTTATGCCAAGTGGCAGTTCAAACGAACAGCTTGCGCATCTTTTTTATCATGTCTTTATGCCAAGTGGCAGTTCAAACGAACAGCTTGTGCACATTCCCCAGTGTTGTGCCAAGTGGCAAGTTCTTTAATGGACAGCTTGCGCATCCTTTCTCCCCAATTGAAGGGGCAATTCTGTAAGGAACGACTTGTCAGTCGCATCCTCACTGTCGTCAATGTACGGTCCAGTAACCAATCCGGACAGTTGACATGTTTTTATTTCCTGTCGTCAATGTACGGTCCAGTAACCAATCCGGACAGTTGACATGCTTTTATTTCCTGTCGTCAATGTACGGTCCAGTAACCAATCCGGACAGTTGACATGTTTTTATTTCCTGTCGTCAATGTACGGTCCAGTAACCAATCCGGACAGTTGACATGCTTTTATTTCCTGTCGTCAATGTACGGTCCAGTAACCAATCCGGACAGTTGACATGTCTTTTACTTTCTGTCGTCAATGTACGGTCCAGTAACCAATCCGGACAGTTGACATGTTTTTATTTCCTGTCGTCAATGTACGGTCCAGTAACCAATCCGGACAGTTGACATGCTTTTATTTCCTGTCGTCAATGTACGGTCCAGTAACCAATCCGGACAGTTGACATGTTTTTATTTCCTGTCGTCAATGTACGGTCCAGTAACCAATCCGGACAGTTGACATGCTTTTATTTCCTGTCGTCAATGTACGGTCCAGTAACCAATCCGGACAGTTGACATGCTTTTACTTTCTGTTGTCAATGAACGGTCCAGTAACCAATCCGGACAGTTGACATGCTTTTATCTCCTGTCGTCAATGTACGGTCCAGTAACCAATCCGGACAGTTGACATTTTATATTTCTTTGTCGTCAATGGCAGGTCGGAACAACCGACAGTTGACATTTTTCATATCCTTGTCGTCAATGGCAGGTCGGAGCAACCGACAGTTGACATTTTATATTTCCTTGTCGTCAATGGCAGGTCGGAACAAACCGACAGTTGACATCTTTCATTTTCTTGTCGTCAATGGCAGGTCGGAACAACCGACAGTTGACATTTTATACTTCCTTGTCGTCAATGGCAGGTCGGAACAAACCGACAGTTGACATCTTTTATTTCCTTGTCGTCAATGGCAGGTCGGAACAACCGACAGTTGACATTTTATACTTCCTTGTCGTCAATGGCAGGTCGGAACAAACCGACAGTTGACATCTTTTATTTCCTTGTCGTCAATGGCAGGTCGGAACAACCGACAGTTGACATTTTATATTTCTTTGTCGTCAATGGCAGGTCGGAACAAACCGACAGTTGACATCTTTTATTTCCTTGTCGTCAATGGCAGGTCGGAACAACCGACAGTTGACATTTTATATTTCTTTGTCGTCAATGGCAGGTCGGAACAAACCGACAGTTGACATCTTATTTCTTGACGTCAATGGCAGTTCGGAATTCAACCCGAACAGTTGACATTTTATTTCTTGTCGTCAGTGGCAGTTCGGCAACAACCCGAACAGCTGACCTTTACAGTCAATCCTTGTCGTCAATGGCAGTTCGGAATTCAACCCGAACAGTTGACATTTTATTTCTTGTCGTCAGTGGCAGTTCGGCAACAACCCGAACAGCTGACCCTTACATTCAATCCTTGTCGTCAGTGGCAGTTCGGAATTTAACCCGAACAGCTGACATTTTACCCTTTTGGTTCCCGTGGTTAATTGCCCACTCTCCCCAGTGAACAGTTCGGCAATAACCCAAACGGCTAACCTTTTCCCCAGTGGAACGTTATCCCCAATAGAGTCGGATCCCGTTTCTTTAACGAACTCGGGTATCCCTTTGTCTCTGTTTGTCCCCCAATCAGGTCATCTTTGCCATTTTGCATTTATACTTGCATCACATGCATTCATAACATTGCATACATGGCATCGCATCCATTTTGTTTTACTATTCAAAGTTGGTCAAAAAATGGTGTACTCTGGTATTTAAGTTTCTTCGACCCGTCGAATCAAAATTTCACTTTTAAATCTCCGTAGCGAAGAAACTTAAATAGGGGCATCTGTCATACCCCATTTTTTGACCCATTTTCATCTCGTTTTATTTATTGTCTTGTTTTACGCATTTTTTTTAAGGCCGAGAATTCTCGTCGTTTCAGACGAAATTTCGGCAGGGAGGTATTTTAAAATACCTCATGTCAATTTTTGTCTCGTTTATTTATTTTATTTTTATTACTTTTTATCTTTACTTTTAATTTCAGTTTTTTATTATTTATTGTCATTTATTGTTATTTTTATTATTTCCATTATTACCATTTATTTATTTCTTTTTGTATTATTATTATCATTATTATTATTTATTACTATTATTATTATTCTTTTTTTTCCTTTTTTTTGTCCAAGTCAACAGTCAACCAACATAGCACTGTTCACGCCCCTTTCACAGATTTTTCATCATCACAATCCTCCAAATTCATCATCACAAATTCATCCAAATCTCCTAAGATCTTATCCTCTATCTCATGACAAGCAGCTCAATTTCATCTATATAACAGAGAATCAAAAACAAAGGAAAAGGGGGAAGAAATTGGGAACCAAAAACAGTTTTTTTAACATAACCAAAACAACACAAAAAATTTCCAACTCTTCCCCCCCCCTGAGTTTTTTCGGCCAGCATCCCACTCTCAACACCACACGTTTTTTCCTCTAACACAACAACACAGTAGCAAAATCAAAACTCAGCACATCACCACCACAAACACGTTTTAAAGCAACCCACACAACACCACCAACACAAAACGCAAACCCCACACACGACGCAAGCCATACACGTCCAACACGACACACACTCACGCACACACACCCACTGCCACACGACACACACTCACGCACACACAGCATAAACCCAACACATACCACACGAACCCAGCCAAGCCTTTCACAAGCAAAACCGAAGCCAAACAAAGAGAGGATGAAAAAAATTTTGTGGTTTTAAAACTTTAGATCTAGAGAAGTTGGGGGAGATTTTGAGAAAAACAAGTTCGGATTTGGAAGGAGAAGGGAAAAGGATGTTAGAAAAGGGTGTTTGTTTTTGAAAAAAACGAAAAAAAATTTTCCGGCGCGGTGGTGCCGCCGCGTGGGCCGGCGGCCACCACGCCGGAATTCTTTTCCGGCCGGTGGGGATGAGAGAAGGGAGAGGGAGAAGAGAGCTAGAGAGAGGCGCACAAGAGAAGAGAGAGAGTGAAAGTATGAAAATGAAAAAATTGTGAAGGGAGAGGGTTTAAATACCCCTCCCTGATTCTGTGTGGCAGGGTGTACGCGTTAGCGTACACCCACGCCCTCTCAGACCACTTGATTTTGATCGTACGGCTTAGGCCTTTTCCACCTTATGATCAGATCAGGGCCGTCTGATTAATCAGACGGCCCAGATTAATTTACGAAAGCCCAAGACATTTTGGGCCTTTCTCTTCCAATCTGATTTGTTTTCTACTACCAGCACCCCCCAGGTTTATTTTTACACCTCCTTATTTCATTTCTTTTATTTATTTTCTTTGCAATTTATTTTCCTTTTTATTATTTTCTTTTTATTTGTTCTTTTATTTTTAACATCCCATTTATTTACTTATCATATCATCTCATGCATTTTATTTTTTATTTCTAATTGTTCATTTTATTTTGCATTTTTCTATGTCATTAGAATATACTTGCATTTAGGAACAAAATGTTTAAATATGCATTGCATTATACTTTATTTTCTTAGTTTAATTCATATTCCAAAAACAAAAACCTTTTCATTTTAATCCAACAAACGTTTTATTCTCTCGCGTTTAGCTTATTTTTATCGCACTTAATTTCTTTTTAACTCCAAGAAAAAATCATAAAAAACCAAAAACATTTCAAATATTCAAAAACTTCATCAAAAATATTCTTCATTAACAAAGCCTTGGATTTCAAACCAAGCAACTTTCTTTTAATCAAACTTCAATCAATTTTAATCATATTAGACTTTATTTTTTGCAATTAAAATCAATCAAACTTCATTCACTCGCCACTTTGGCTCATTTTATCTTTCACAAACATTTTCAAGCTTTAAAATCAACATAACAAATCACTCGGCTTTTTAGCCCGAACTACATCGGTTTTGATCCCATTTGGGTATGTAGGCAAAGGACCTTGTCCTTCCAAACCAACCAAACAAAAGCATTTTCTTTCTTGTTTCATTAAACAACAAACTTGTTCATTTTGGTTGCAACAACTAATTTGGACAATTTATTTTTTATTTAAGTTCTAAAAAACGAGCGTTTTTTTAGTTTATACATTTTCTTAAAAATTCAAGCGAAACTTGAATGAAAAAGGGTGGTTTGACGTATGTCTCTCCTTTCCCCGATCGGATAAACACTTGACGTATGTCTCGTTGCTTAGACGATCGTCATTCTTTTCTAGCTTCCCCAAAAAATATGTTTTTTAAATTCAAGCGAAACTTGAATGAAAAAGGGTGGTTTGACGTATGTCTCTCCTTTCCCCGGTTGTACGAATGCTTGACGTATGTCTCGTTGCTCGGACAATTGTCATTCTATTTTCAACGCGTTCAACGCACTTTAACCTTTCTTGGTCCCTCGCGACCAATTTTAACATTTCTTGGTCCCTCGCGACCAATTTTAACATTTCTTGGTCCCTCGCGACCAATTTTAACATCTCTTGGTCCCTCGCGACCAAATTGAACCTTTCTCGGTCCCTCGCGACCAATTTTAACATTTCTTGGTCCCTCGCGACCAAATTGAACCTTTCTCGGTCCCTCGCGACCAATTTTAACATTTCTTGGTCCCTCGCGACCAAATTGAACCTTTCTTGGTCCCTCGCGACCAATTTTAACATTTCTTGGTCCCTCGCGACCAATTTGAACCTTTCTTGGTCCCTCGTGACCAATCCAACTTTTCTTGGTCCCCCGTGACCATTTTAAACTTTTCTTGGCCCCCGTGGTCAATTCAAACATTGTACGCCTTCGTGCGTTTGTCATTTTGGCCCTTGTGGTCAATCCGAACTTGTCGTGCCTTTGCACGTTTTCTTTCAACTTTTACGCCTTGTGCGAGTTTATCGCCTTAATGTGCGCTTGTCTCCTTTATCATTCAAACGTTTCACGCCTTTGTGCATTTTCAAACTTTTTCAAGAACTACGTAAGCTTTGAATTCTCCGACTACCGGGAGATACGTAGGAGCAAGATCGACGTCTTGTCAAGCCCGTCAATAAAAAATCTTTTTTCCTTTTTTCTATTTCGTTTGTTTTTATCTCTTTCTTCACCTCACATTTTATTTACTTGTTCATTTACATATATATATATATATGATTAAGCATGCAAGCAAAACGTCAAAAAACATTTTAAGCCTAAGCCAACTAAGAGGTTCCCGTTGAGTACAACGGATGTGAGGGGTGCTAATACCTTCCCCTCGCATAATCGACTTTCGAACCTAAAATCTCATTCAAAGGTAATTTCGAACTTTTTTCCTTTTTCCCCGAAAAATTAAAAGTTCAGTCGTAATTTAGAATTAGTGATTCAATGCTAGTCAATAGCTTGACATCCGAAATTCGACGCGACACTCACTATCAGATACCTTCCAGTGCAAGAATTAATTTATATGAAGAATGATACGAATGTAACAGTAAAAGGTCGTCTTGCGAGGCGAAGGTTATAGACGAAAGTTCTCAGAACTAAAAGTAATGTAATAGATTCCTTGAAAAGTTGAAATAATTGAGGAAAATCAGATCGACCCGACGTCTTCAGGATAATATGGAATGGTCAATTAAAGAAGAACTGATAGAGTTCAGTAAAGGAAATCAAAGGTTTAATAATTTTACTTTGGATTTACAAGGAATATGTCGAATAGAGGACACAGTCTGATAATATGGATATGCTGGTTCAGATAACCATACGTCTTAGCAAGTGATAGTTATGTATTATACGTCAGACCTTTCGGTCGGAAAGAGATTGTCACATGTTTTGATTTACAGAAATGGAAATCATGGCTAAACAATAAGTTTTAACCAGTATAGTTTAATCGGGGTGCGTGATTAATCTACATGTCAGGCCCTGGAGTTGCCATGAAGTTCCAACAAGCTTAAAGGATTGGAAATTTTCATAGTAGAGAAAGAGGTAGAAAGGATTTATCTTTTCAGGATCTTCGAAGGATTTTCTAAATTTCGAGGACAAAATTTCTTTAAGGGGGGTAGAGTGTAATATCCCGCTTAACACTTGGATATTTATCAGTATTGAGACGAAGCTTCAGAGACAATTTAAATGAAGCAATGGCATTTTCGTAATTATAGGGAAGGAAGGGTTTATTTATATGAGAAAGAAGATATTTGTTCCATTTTTCATTCTCTTTCCATTCTTCTTCTTCTTCTTCTCTCACGCCATTTCTTCTTCTTCTCCACTAATCAACAAAACTTCATCTTCCAATACTCAATCTTTAGACAAACCAAGCAAGCATGGCTTTTGGGAAGATTGGAGCAAGAGGAAAATTAAAGAAAACAAGAAGAAAGGAAAGAGTTAAGAGCTAGGGTTTTGAGGAAGTTGGAAAGCAAGCTAAGCCAGCACCAAGCAAGATTGAGGTGAGCTCCCTTGGGGTTTTAGAACCCCTCTTTGAGAGATTTATAGAGAATTTCTTCATATGCTAGTTTTATAGTGTTTTTACCCTAATTCCTTTTTCTTGCTAATTCCTTGCTCATATACGTTTTAAACTATCAATTTGTAATAGAAAATCATCCCTAGCATGTTTGGGATGCTTGGGTAACTTGGATTGAGCAAAAATGGTGGAAAAACATGATTTTTAACAAGTTTTGACCTGTCATGGTCGCTACAGCGACCAGCCGTCGCTACAGCGACCAGACAGCTTTTATTTCTGCCTACGGTCGCTTCAAGCAACCAGCCGTCGCTACAAGCGAGCAGTGCTTTTTTTCAGACTTTTACCTACAGTCGCTGTAGCGACAGGCCGTGGCTATAGCGACAGCATCAGGACAGCACTTGACAGCTTTGCTGTTTTAGGCATTCTGGTGCGCGTGGGCATGGTTTTTCACTCCCGTTTTCTCCAGAAACATTTTAGAAACATTATCCACCATTTTAACCCATCCAAAAAGGCTTCCAATGGTTGAAAGATTATAGGAGCAAGGAATACGCAAGGCATGGGAAATACGAGAACAATGGTTATATGAATAGGAAAGCTTTAAGAACGGCATATGATAACGATATGTCGAATCCTTTGATAGGAAAACGTGAATCATGGTATGAGTGCAAGGATTTAATGGATAGATTCCTTGCACGTGAGTTGATAACTCTTAGGAAATGCAGACGACTTTACTAAGTTAAGAACCTACTTTAGGTATAAGAGATTATAGATGTATTCAGTTTAGAATACAAGGATTATAGGAATGTTTCCACAATCATAGTTACAGATAAGGTTTATAGTGTTGGTTCTCCAACGATTATAGGTGGCTTATGAGAACGATAAGCCAAGAATCATAGGTTATAGATTATAAGTTACAGGAATGCTATATGATTATAGTAACAGGTTATATGTTCATACGTTAAAGTTAAAGAATTAAAGATTAAAGATATTGGCGTGCTTGCACGTTTTACAGTTACAGGGCGTGTTCATCAGACTCCGGGATTCGCCGGACGGGACTTCTCCGAGAGGGTTGTCCACACGTTTTATAGGGAGTCCGGTGTTAGCCTGATATGATAGGAATTTCACCGGTTTATAGGGAGACGTATCTCGGGGTTGCTCCACCCGGGCTGCCCTCCGTAAAATGAACTCAGATTAATTGTTTGTTCAACGCTAACAGCTAACATAAAACTGCTATCGAACTGTGTATATGTTTTATGTTTTATAGTTATAGTCCAAGTTACAGTTATAGTTATAGTCACAGGAAATTCATAGTTATAGTTATAGACATGTATCAGAAAGTGATCGTAGGTTCCCCTCCATCACTAAGTTAAAGTTATAGGCAGATTACAGTTATGGTTATAGATAGTCACAGTAAAGGTTATAGGCAGTTCAAGTTATAATTACAGGAGGACTTATAGTCATAGGTAGATAAAAGACTTGGCGATCATAGGAAATCCCCAAGATTGCCAAGGTAGGCATGGCGACCCTAGGTTCCCTGTGGTTGCCAACAGTAGGTTGGGCTGGAGCTCACTGAGACATTATGTCTCATCCCATTCCTTCTGGTGCAGGTTTACAGGTTAGTCAGAGGTTCGTGACGAAGATCTTCATAGAGGTACTGGATGGAGTGCAATTGCTCGTTGTGTACCAGCCCAGAAGCTTAATGGACATTTGTAAAAGTATTGTAACAGTATTGGATTATTGTACAAACGAGTAAACATGTATTTATTCTGTTGTGATGTAATATTATTATTGAAATTTTTAAATGTATCCAGTATCAGTTTAACGCACATGCTAATATACTAGTTAAAGTTAGTATGGGTGTTACAGAACTGGTGTAGAAATCATGATGTACTGAACTTTTCCTTCTTGCTGCATTATCATAGAAAAGACTCAATTGAAGGATCCATTAGAAGGACTTGTGATGCTACACCTTGATCTAATTATGAACAAGATTATTGCACCTTTCCCAAGAAACACGATTCAGATCATCTTCATCTGGAATTGGAATAGATCCATCAACAAACTTGAACTTATTCTTCATTGCCAAATCTCTAAGCATTTTCATGGACCAAGATTGGTAGTTATCCCCTGTTAATTGTGGTGTAATGCTCATAGTAGTAGAATTTTCTGCAGGATGAACAAAGTAAGGATCCAAACTTTGATCCTAATTTTGCTGATTGTTGTTATTTCTCACCATAATTAACCAAAAACGCAAGCAAATTGCTCAAGAAAAAACGCGAAAAACTTGAAAGAATTGATTCATTGAAGAAGAAGAAGAAGAAGAAGAAGAAGAAGAAGAAGAAGAAGAAGAAGAAGAAGAAGAAGAAGAAGAAGAAGAAGAAGAAGAAGAAGAAGAAGAAGAAGAATTGATTAATCTTCAAAACAAAAAGCGAAGAAGAATAACAAGAACAAAGATGAACATCGCTCAATTTCACGAAGCGGAAGGAGAACAGGAAGAACTTGCTCTGATATCATAAGAGAAATCCATAATCAAGAAAAAGCGATTATGATGAAAAGTGATTATTATTGATTGAATGAATTCTGTTACAACTTGAGGTATATATAGAAGCTAGAAAATGACACATCATCATAACTAACTCCTAACAAACTAAATGCAACTGAAATGCAATCTAAATGCACAACAAATCCAAATGAAAAATGGTGACTTGCTCCTCAAGCTATATCAGAAAACAGTTGTAAAACTCTATTGCACTTAAGTTTTGTTGCTTTCTTCTAATAACAACTGCCATATTTCATGCGAGCGACACATATGCTATTATAAGCATCCCCTTCTGTAACGACCCTATTTTCGTATAATATATTTTTATATATTTTATTTTATGGATTTGCATTTAAATATATTTTCTAGTAATCGAGAAATAATTATTTAGCGCGAAGATAAGTTCGAAATCAAGTTTTTAGAGTTTTGGGCGAATTGGGCCAAGAAGAGGAATAGTATTGGGCTTATGAGTAGTAATGATCCTATGTGGATGAGAGTAGTGAGCTTGGATTGGGTTGAAGGGCTAGGATTGGTCCATGATGGTTAGTAAGGATGGATGGCCAAGATTGATTGGATTGGGTTATAAGAGTTTAACAAAGACTTTTTGGAATCACTATTCACTATCTTTTGAGAAGAGGGAAAACGTGAGAAGAGAAGGAGAAGGAAAGCAAGAGAGCTAGGGCAAGAGCAAGTGAAACAAGAGGAAGAGCTTGAGTTTAGAATCATCATTCCAAGGTAAGAGAGTTAGTATTGCTTGATTACAAGTGATTGAGAAGGGGAGAATGTCTATTTCTCCATCCCAAACTTCTCCTCACTTTGTCTAGGTTTTGTTAGAAAGTTTATATGTTTTAAAGTTGTTAATGATTATGTTTTGCTTGCTTGAATGTTAATTGATGTTGTTAACATGATTTGTTGGAGTTATTGTGTTGTGAGTTCATAAGATAAGTTTATGAAAAGTTATTGTTTTGAACCCTAATTTCTATACTTGATGCAATCTTTGTTTGTGATGGTTTATAAATGATGTTTTATGATGGAAAGTTGTTTTTAACAAGTTCTGGAACTTGGGTAACCATGAATGGGCTAAAATGGTGGAAAAATCACATTTTTATGACTGTGTACTGATACGGTCGCTTGTAGCGACGGAACATCGCTTGTAGCGACCAGGCAGGATAATTCCCTGCCTATCCGCGCTTGTAGCGACCACACTGGCGCTTGTAGCGACCAGGCTCGCTTGTAGCGACCCAAGGTTCGCTTGTAGCGACCAGGCAGGATAATTCCCTGCCTAGCCGCGCTTGTAGCGACCGATGGCTCGCTTGTAGCGACCAACCCTGAACAGGCCTTTTGTTGAGTTGTTCTGGAGGTCCTGGTGCGCGCGGAGATGTCTTTTTGATACTGCATTTTAATTATATGTTTTGGAAACCTTGCCCACCATTTTAACTCATTCCTAATGCTTCCTAAAGAGTAATTGTTCAAGAAAACGGCACTTTTGTATAACAAATTATTTAATTATTTTGAAAGGGGTTTTGAGTTTGAAAATGGTATGAATTGATGTGTGGGAGTTGATGAATATAATTGAATTGATATGGTATCCAAAGGATTGGATTTACCTTAGAAACATTTATGTTTATTTGGAGTTTTGGTTTAATATGATGTTGTTGATGATGTTGTGAACCATGTTTGATGATTTATGCATGCTTGTATTATGATTGGCCATGAGTGCCTACTTGTTGAAGTTAGCATGAGTATTGGTAGTGTATACACGTATTTGAGCATATGTAGGTGTAAATATCAATAATTGCTAAGTGAAAATACATGCATTTCATGATGGTATGTATGCTCTTTATGGGTAAGAATGAAATCCAATTATTATTGGTCATATGCACGACTGTCTTTATGGCGGATGAGAGGTGCAGAAGGAATCCAGCTTCGGTTGGTCAAGTGTACGTTTGTCTTTATGGCGAATGAGAGGTACACAAGGGATATAAGTTTATCCAATAGTCCGCCATGACTCTAAATGCTGAGCAGGAAATTGGTACCACATGCATTAGAGTGCATTTTAGGAACATACATTCTACTTGACATTAGTGTGCACTTTAGGAACTATGTGTGCATAATGGTTGTTAAGTGGTAACTGTTATTGATGAGTTTTAAGCTTGAGGAATTATGTGTGCATGGTAATTGATGATTGATAATTTCCATCTGTTGACTTAATTGCTTAAAGTGTTAATATCTTTTGAGTACTTGTAAATTAATGAATAAATGTTTGACGATAAATGATGATGCATGTGCGTGAGTTAGAATATGCATGATGGGTAAAGTGTAAGTACCCTACTTGTTTTTGTGTTGTTTATATTGTGTTGATTATGCTTTACTAACACTCTCTGTTTCATGTTATGTGCTGGATCTTTGGGGATCCAGATTTTCAGGAAGACGAGCATATCGTCGAGGATTAGCTGTTGTCGTATAGAACTTGTGTAGTGGAGAGGGTTTAGCTTGGCTACCCTTTATCTTTTGAGTTTAGATATGTACCCTAGATAGAGTCTAGTGCTCTGATGGTTGTAACACTACGTTTTGGGGTAATCTTTTGTTGTGTATTAACTTGACATTTGTCTCTGATGTAGACAGTGCCACCTTTGAAAACTATGTATATGTTTTTGTATATTATATGCATGCTTGCTTATAAGCTTTGTGATGATTATTCTTCCGCTGCTGTGTTTGTGAATCAAATATGTTTTGATTTCCGTTGATGTTTTTGAAAATCGTTTTTCTTAATGTTGTAACTTCCTATGTCCTTAACGTTTTGTTTTATTAAAGTTAATAATCGGCGGTTAAGGGTTAGGGTGTTACACCTTCTACACTCGTGATAACAATGATAACTATCTTTGTATGAACCTAGTAACTGAGAGTTATGCTAAAACCAACAATGCCAATTGGGGTATCATCTGGCATTTGAAGCTTCCGTCCAAGGTCAGCTCCTTTCATTGACGAATGGCATTAGTAGTTGTGGTATCCCTTTTGACGATTCATGTGTGAGTTGCGGCTTGCATCATGAATCCCATATTCATGTTTTTATTGTGTGTTTGATGGAGTAACTTGCAAGCTAAATCTTATCACTTTTGATTTCACATCTATGTTATTTGATTTATTTTGCAGGTCTGATCCGCTTTGGCATCCTACTATTGCTATGGTGTTGTAGAGTTTATGGAAATGTCACAATTTAAAGCTTGTGGGGTGGGGGTGGTGGGGGGTACTGATACTTCCTCTCAGGTTATAGCTACACGAGCAAAGGATACAATCAATGAATGGAGTTGTATGCAAATGGAAAATCATACGGGTCATTGTACAAATCAAATTCATTCTTGGTATAAACCTCATATTGGCACTATTAAGTGTAACATTGGTTGTGCCTTATTCAATCATAATTTTATCAAGGGGTATGAGATATGTTTTAGAGAGTCAAACGGGAAATTTCTCCTTGGTCAATCTGATCGGATGTGTTGTAACGTCGCCTCCTTAGAAACTGAAGTTGTCAGCCTTCTAGAAGCTCTAAAAGTAGCAATTGGTAGAGATATGCAAACAATTATAAGCCGCTGGTTGATGCCATTTCTCTCTTGTATTGACTTAGGGGATATCATTGCAATGTAAAAGTCTTTTATTCTCTCATGTCGACTATATATGTGGTGTCGTTTGTTTGGAGGCAAGAAAATAAGGTCGCTCATGGTATTGCTAGAGTCTCATTATGCCACACTAGCGCCCATATTTTTTATGATGTACCACCTACGTACTTTGTACTTGTTGATTAATAATGAAATACTTGAGGGGCTTATTTTGTGTTTATATAAAACAACATAAGACAAAACAATATAAGGCCGAGCATCATAAGATAAACTTTTATGGTATTAAACAATTTTTGTCTTATACGATGCTTGGTAATAAAAGACTTTTATGATATTTTAGACAACTTGTACTTGAAACAAAAAGTTATCTTATGGTTTAGGGAATGATGAGAATTTCAATCTTTGTCTTGCCTTTATCCCTCCATTATTGTTTAGTGTGCTTTAATAAAGGATAAGAATATCTGAAACAGTTTTACAATCAAATCCACTGCAACTATTATTGTCATGAACAATCCCTTAATTTTGTAGATCAAATATACCATAAAATACACTTATTTTTTAAAGAAGGCAATATAAAATAGCACATGGGCACTACCGTAAGTATAGGGTATTTGAGAGACGTATTTACCCCTTTTGACTTTCTATTATTTTTTTCTGATAAAAAATTTTGACTTTCTCTTTAGAGTGCATTCGTTGGTTTCTCTCTCCACGTTGCGGTTTGACTGGTAGCCGACATTTGAAAAAATGTAGTGGATTTTATTTTTTAGAAAAAAATTACTCCCTCTGTTCCTTTTTAATTGTCACTTTTTGACTTTTTACATAAACCAAGACAATAAATGTATTTTACTACTTTTGATACAACAATTTATGTTTTTCCAATAATAGCCTTAATTATTTAATATCATATTTCATATATTTCTCTTTCCGCAATAAATTACTAAGGACAATATAGGAAAAACAACATTTAATATTACATTGAACTTTGAAAGTGACAGTTAATTAGAAACAAAAATTTTCTGCAAAAGTGACAATTAAAAAGGAACGGAGGGAGTACTTGGTATTCCCTCTTGTTTGTTTCATTTGTAAATATTTTTTATTCCCAAATTAATTTTCACCGCCTCTAAGACATTGATTAGCATTTCCCTAAAAGTCATGTTAACCGGTGCTCTACGACTGATACTAATTAAGCATTTAAAAATGGGTCAACTTATTTCATTAACATAAAGTATTAGCAATTTTTTCATTAACATGTTTTTATTTATTGTATCTCAACCTATTTAACTACTTTATTAACTCGTGATCGGTCAAAGTGTAAGATTATTAAAGCCATAACTTTAGGCCTACTAATAAAAAAATCCTCAAAAAAAATAAAAACAAAAAATATTTTTCCTTGGATTTTATAAAAAAAAAAAGCCACACATGAAAATTTGTTTTAAGCCTAATTTATTATTGAAAATGATTGAGTGGATTTTACACTAACTACAATTAACAAATGTGTTGTTTATGAATGGAACACAATTCAAATGAGATACTTTTGGCTTTAAAAAAAAAATCAAATGAGACGTTTATAATGAGAATAAAATAGTATCCAAAACTTTTGTTGGATATCGATACACACTAAAAAAATTAATTAAAAATATAAGTTTACTTAAAATAATTAAATATAAAAAATAATATAATATTAAATGATTAGATAATGAATATTTACCTAACAAAATTTAAGGTACATGAGTGTTCACTATATTTTTTTGAGTAATGATATTTGTACAACCATTTGATGACAACTTTTGTGACAACCTTCTTTTTCTCTTTTTTTATTGGTCAAAAACAATAGAGAGAAAAATGAAGAGAAACGATAAGAAGATCATGTGAGTACGAAAGAGAGAGTTGTCCAAAGGTTGTCACAAATTGGTTGTACAAATATCATTTCTCATTTTTTTTTAGAGAACTGATATTTGTACAACAACATTTTGACAACTTTTGAAACACTACTAAAAAAACAAAAATCAGTGAGGGAAATTTAGTGAGGGAAAACATGAAATCTCTCTCTAATTCCGTCACTAAATTTTGCGACCAAGGAATTTATGAGGGATTTTATTTTTTCCGTCACTAATTTTCGTCACTAATTTTGCTTTTCCTAGTAGTGAAACAACCCTCTCTCTCTCATACTCACATGTGTTTTTATTCTCTCTATTTTTTTGTCAAGAGGAAAAAAATGTTTGTCATAAAAATTGTTTAAAATTAGTTGTAGAATTATCATTCTTTTTTGTTTATAGTAAAGTAAATTGTCATACAATATGCACAAGAAAGAAACAACACTAGAATTTTGGAAATAGGAATCCTCTGCGTCTACGCGCTGTATCTGCAACTACTAACCACTTCAACATCAGTCCACCCATGCTTACTTGCATATCCCAGTTGTCACGCTCTTTTGACCAATAATATAACGTGTTTAAATTGTGTTTCTTTAGGGAAACTAAATTATTTTTTTGAATGATTTAGGGGGGTGTATTTGATTAAGATTTTAAAGGACAATTTTTGTTTAAAAAAGTCTTAAGGATTTTAAAAGACTTTACAGGATTTTAATGACTTTGATGATTTTAAAAGACTATTGAGATTTACAATTTGGATTTCAATGAATTTAACTCATAAGATTTTAAAGGATTTCAAATGATTTTATGGATTTCAAAAGATTTCAAAAGATTTATGAATTTTTAAAGACCTCATTGAAAAAAATTGATCATAACACACTAATATCTTTCACAATATTTTCAAAAGAGAGATACAAGAGAGAGGGAGGCGAAGAGAGAGAGCGAGAGAAGGGGCGGGAAGAGAGAGAGAGAGAGAGAGAGAGAGAGAGAAGAGAGAGAGAGAGAGAGACGTGAGTGAGCAGGAGAGAGAAGGAGAGAGGAGAGAGAGAGAGATAGATCGAGAAAGAGGGAAGAGAGATAGAGAGAGAGCAACGAGAAAAGAATGAAGGGAGGAAGAGAGAGGGAGAGAGAGAAGGAGGAGAGAGAGGAAATCTTTAAAGAAAAAACAATCCTAAGAAATCTCATGTTTTCATGAAAGACTTTTTCATGCTAAAATTTCACTAGAAAATCCCACCAAATCCATCTAAATCCAATCTATTAAACAATCCTTCGAAATTTGCATGATTTTGAATACCACAAGACTTTTTTTAAGTGATAAAGAGTCTTGATTGAATACCACAAGACTTTTTTTAAATGACAAAGAGTCTTGATTGAATACCAAAAGACTTTTTTTAAGTTGTAAAGAGTCTTGATTGAATACCACATGACTTTTTTATGATAAAAAAGTCTTTTAAAATCTCTTAGAATCCTAATTCAATACACCCCCTTAGGGAAAATATTTAATTTGTGTTTTTTGCTTGATATGTTTTTCTTTTAACAAAACAAAGTCAATTCATTTTATCAACCAACTATCAATGAATACAAGGAGACATATAATCATAAACTTGCTAGCTACAATAAGAAATGGCCACCTTGCACTAGTACAAAAACACTTTTTCACTACTAGAAAAACTGGGAATAGAGACGGGCAAAATCCGTCTCTAAAACAAGAAAAATCTGTCTCTAAACAAGTCTGAGACGGAATCAGAGACGGAACTAGGTCCATCATTATTTTCGTGGTCGCTAAAGCTTTCAGAGACAGAATTTTAATTTCTGTCTCTGACAGAGACGGAATAAATCCGTCTCTAATTTCATAAATTCCGTCGCTAATTGTTAAATGAAGGATGAGATAAATCCGTCGCAATTAGAGACGGAAACCACCGTCTCAAATAAACATAATTTCGTCTCTAAACTCTGTCGCCAAATTTATAAATTCCGTCTCTATGCAATTAAAATTCCGTCTCTACAGAGACGGATCAAAATTCCGTCTCTAAAAACAATATTTTTCTTTTTTTATAAATTCTGCCTCAATATTTCAAATATTTAGTGCTAAAATAATGTTTATAATATTCATTATGTTTATCTAACTCTCAACCATCAATCGATCTTGTCGTTACCAATATAAAAATATACAAAATGTAAAAAGATCATAATATATGTTTGATCTAACAAAAAATATATAAACAAAAGTAACCAAACTAAAGTTCATCCATCTCCCTGTTAGCATTATCACTCTCTCCTTTCTGTTGAATTGAAGAGTTCATATTATAGGCATAAAATTCCCAAACATTCGCTCCTAGCGCTCCATAGCAGCAACTTTTAATGCCAAAGACAGGTGTATACAACTATCTTAACTTGAACAAGGCATTTTTCAACGCCAAAGACCACCTAATATTAAAGCTCTTTTTAATAATAGCTTCATCATTTACAAGTAACTTGAATTTAGCCTACAAACAAAAAAATATCATGAAGTTGAGTATTTTGAAAAGGACAATCAACTTTCAACCTAAGTAACAATGAAGCTTCGTATTTCATATCATATAAAGAAAATAGTATATCCCCTAAATAAATATATCTCCCTATTTATATAACTGCCGCTATTTGTAACAATTGTTTCAACCATTTGCCATTTCAATTTTCAACCTAAGTAACAACAATATTAATGGTTCATATTTCATATCTTATAAAGCAAATAGGTTCAGAGAGCAGCAATTGCAACTGGATCATATTGTACATGTAAATAACTATATTTCGTCATAGAAGGTAGGCCAAAAACAACAGACTGAACGCAAACAACCCCCCCCCCCCCCCCCTCCCACCCAAAACAGCCATTAAACAAGCTAGAAAAGACATATCATAGAGAGAGAAAACTATCTAGCAACACAACTAAATCAACCCCATTGACTGCACACAATAAAACCAACCAAAACTGAAACAAAAAATGCTGCCATGCCCTCCAAACAACCGCACCAGACCTACAACAACCACTAAGCAACCCCACAAAAATAAGAAGATACTAGAACAACTCACCCAATATAATGTAATCAAACCATAGTCTATTTATGTAACTACCTCTGTTTGTATATTCCATATGCTACCAGATAATAAATTTTAAACACCTTATATCATAAAAATACCTTGAAATCCTTTGGGTTTGTTTGAGAAGATGTGATATGTTGATGAGTTGTAATTATTCTTTTACCTCTTCCGCTGCCTCTACCTCTATGTAAATGCTTATAAAATGAAATTTAGAACAACTTTCATATATCATAACACAAAATGAAGACGGCAGGCACAAACCAAGATACAACCAGCCTAACAGCGCTGCAGCAAGCAAAAAAGGGACCAAAAAAGAACAAAAACTAGTCCTTCCTATAGCCAAACACACCAATGGACAGCAATTGAACCAAGGAAAAAATAGAAAATAAAACAACTATCTCTAAGGATCCAAATAAACAACAGCATAAACAAAACAGAAACGTCACACAACCAAGCAACTCCTCAAAGACTAAACATATGCATTACTTAAACACAAATTTGAATGGAATCAAAATTTCACGAGGCAAATTCAACATTCAGAATAACAAAAGCAATATGTAAACCACAATTAGAAAAACAAAGTTCTTCCATTGATGGACAAAGTGAATTGAATTACGTTACTTCAAATTAATTGAATCTTTCTACTACATGAAATTGGGGCTAATTATTATACATAAAAAATGACATGGAATAAACTAAAATTCAAAAGTTTCACTTGCAGCAAGTTATTTATTGTTTTTTCCAATCTTCTATCATTCAAAAACCAAGCTTAATAGAGAGGAAGAGGCTACCGATGAACATTTTAAATTTTAGGGTTTATCTAATTTGAGATAAATCCAAATTTGAGAGAAATACAACTTACCAAAGAAAAAAAATGACTTAGAAAGAGAGTGAAGAGAGAAGGTCTGCGGCGGGTGGATGCAAGGAGAACGTCTGGCGGTGTGTTTATGAGAATAGAGATCTGACGGAGGGAAGAGAATGTGAACAGAGATCCGGTGGAAGGTGACGAGAGGTTGAGAGGCAGAAAGTGAATCTATGGTGTATGGGTTAGGTCCAGCGGCGTCGGCCGGTGGAGTTGCGGTGACGGAGTGAGAGAGGTCACGAGTGGAGAGGTGGAGAGAAAGGGAGTTACGTACTGTAATAGTTTTTTATTTTAAAAACCTGAAATTTTAAGGGGCAAATTTTGACTAGAGCCAATTTTTTTCCTGTAGCGCCAAATTAAAATTAAAAAAATAGCAGCGTGCAAACCAAAAACACAATTTTACAATTGGCTCTATAATTTTCAAAATGAATAAGTGTTGCCTGTATCAAGTTGTAGGGACGGTTTTGAACCCATTGTTGTGAAAATTGCTACACTAAAATAAGGTTGCCTTTTATATGGTGTAGAGGCATTTACCAAACCCTCCCCAAAAGCATGTTCCAAAAGTGTTGACTATTTTATGCTTTAGGAACAGTTTTTAAAGCATATCTTAGTAAAATGTCCACACTTAAATAGTAATTGCTTTTTCTATGTTTAGGGCGTAGTTTTTCAATTGTAGCAAACAAATTTGTCAACAGTTTCGAAAAGAGTTACCTAAATGATGTTCTAGGAATGGTTTTATAGAGGTTGCTATGAGGTATATCTTGGCATTGTATAAATGTTTTACAGGTTTATTTTATGATGTGTTATCATATCAATTATAAGGTATTTAAGTCTGATAAAAAAACACATTCTCGCTCAATTGTGCAAGTGGTGGATCCTATCTAATTGTTGGATTTAATTTATTTGATACCATTAGTCAGTTGGATCTGTTTTAGTCTATGGAGAAGTGCATTTTCATGTTAACTAGGTTTTTAAAGGGATATTTTGTCGGGTTGACTTTTAACGAAGATTTCAATTGTCAACTGATTAGATTCTTAATTAGTCCAATTAGGTCTTGTCTAACAATGAAATTGATTTTTTTTCATTACCGTTAGTCGGTTGGGTCCATTTCGGTGGACAGAGAAGTGTCTTTTCACGTTGAATATGTTTTTAAAGGGATAGTTTGTTGGGTCCATTTGATTTGATATCGTTAGTCGGTTGAGTCTATTTCAATCGACGGAGTATTGTCTTTTTACGTTGACTAGATTTTTAAAGGGATGAAAGGTCAAACCTTTGTTGAAATAATGTTAAATAATCCGTCGATTAAAATTGTCTTATAGTCTTATAAAATAAAGTTTGAAATTGAGTTTAAACGCAATTAGTATAAAATGTCAAACCTTTGTTGACCAAATCATTATCTAACATTTAGTTCACTTTTATAGTTGCCAAATTCTTACTTTAGTACATAGAAAAATAGTTTCATGTTAATATTTTATAAGACTATAAGATATTGATTTATTTAATAATGACTAGAGTTACTTATCATATGTGTCAGCCGTCCATGTAGTATTTGTTGGTAGAGATAACTTATGTGTACATAAATATAAGTAATAAAAAAATAAATTATAAGATACATTTTATTTCAATTCTAAAGTTTTTATGAATTTAAAAAAAATAAAATTAAAGCAATTGTTAGAGATGGATTTAGAGACGGATATATCTAGAGACATCATTAGAGACGGACTTTAGAGACGGATGTAGGGACCGATATTGTCAGAGACGGAATTTGAGACGGGCAACAACATTTCCGTCTCTAAATTCCGTCTCTAAGCAACTTTTGTATGTGCTGACATGGCAAACTATCTCATTAGAGACAGATTTAGAGACGGATAGAGATCAGCGACAGAATGTTCCGTCTCTAAAATCCATCTCCACACGCATCATCATAATCCGTCTCCAAATAGCAAATTTCCGTCTCAACTTCCGTCTCTGCTAGAGACGAAGAGTTTCCGTCTCTAAATTCCGTCGGCATATCAACTTTTTCTAGTAGTGTTTAAATCGGGTGAAAATGACTTTTTAAGTCGGTTTTGGATCCGACTTATAGGTAGCCGATTTAAAAAACTGTTTTGATTTTAAGTCTTCCCCCTTACCCGATTTAAAATATTTTATTAAGTCGGTTCACCCCATTTAAAATCTTCTTATTAAATCGGGTTGTACCACTTAAAAAAGGTTAAAAAAGGTAAAAAAAAATAATCAGGTTTTTAATTCTGTTTTCTGATCCCATTTAATAAACATAATTTAGATCAGTTCAACCCATTTAAAATCTCTCTCTGTTTTTTTAAACACGATTATAGTACATAATTTAATACATTAATCTAAAATATTTTAAAGACCATAAATATATTATTTTTAAATTCACTTAGTAACTTCTATAAATTTAATTGCTGCACAAAAGAGTGCTAAAGGCCAAAACTAAACAGTCTAGAATTGTTTTAAGTATCAGTACAAGATGGACATCCAATTCAAGGAAATATTTTAAGCTAAATTAGCACACACAAACTACCTAACATCAAACAACATTGGAAAAATCAAGATCATCGAATCAATATTAATTCATCATTGCAAGTTTGCAACAGCTAAATTAGAAGCAGTTGACGAGGAAGTTCCTAACATGAAAATTTAATCAATTATGTAGATGTTCTCTGACGAGGAAGTTATTTTGATCAACTAGAGATGAATAGACTCCAAAGAATGTCACACTCTTGTTTGGTGATTCTAAGTCTTTCCACCTAAAAACAAATCAAAGATTATATAAGACACACCAATTAACAAAAATAAGCAATAAAGTCACTAAAGTCATGGATTCTAACTTACCGCACAATTAAACTATAATTACTTTCTGATATATTTGTCAAAGAATGCACAATTGCATAAAAATACTTCTTATTCACAACCATATATACTCTTTCTCCAATCTATGGATTAGCTATGAAATGCTACACATGCAGTGCATAAAAATGCTTACACTATCTTTAAACATTTCCAGAACATAAAAACTATCCAAGAGGACAACCATAATACTTACATAATCAACAAACTTTTGATTGTTTCTATGTAGAAGCACTTTTTAACCACAACTTGTTGTAATAAAAATAATTGAGCTATAAGAGATGTATGTTTTTATCTACACCGTCTAATCAAATATATATTAAAGGTTCTTTACATTCACTTTCCATAAGGCTTCCATATTCTAAAACATGTGTAGCTCAACAACCACAAGTTTCATGTAAAGCCAATGGCACATATAGTTGGTCATAAAAGAATATGCAAATAGTAGTACAATGGTATTGAGATTAAAAAATTAACATACATGTTTATTCAAATCTTAAACAAGTGCTAGGTGTGGTTGAGGAATTTAATCCGACCCAAAAAAAAGGAACTGAACCACAAATAAAAAGGAACATGTTACAGACAGATTTAAATGCAAACCTGAGTTTTCATTGGTTCTATCTCAGCAACAGGTACGTGTTTCATATTGTATGGTTGAAACGTATAGCTTTAAGTCGTTTTGCAACCTATGCACATACCAACGGAAAATGTCATGTGTGAATGCGTAGAAGATCAGGAAAGTTAGCTCAATAGAAAATCAAATAATCACATTCTAACAAGACGGGTTAAGTGAACACATAAAAAACATACTATAGTCTCATTTGAAAGCATTCTTGCTCCAGCTGCATTGCAATATTGCTTTTTTGCCTTCATGTCCCCCTTAAACATCTCTTTTTGCACAAATGCAACAAAATATTATCATTTGAAACCATTTGTAAGAATAACCAATTGATCATTTGATTTTACACAAATAAGCAAACCATTAGTTGTGGTTGAGCCTTATGGAAAGAAACTAAAGAGAAATAACAACATATTTGCTTGAGCCTACTAGTCAAATAAACTACTCACACTACAAGAAACATGAATTTAGCCTCCAATTTTAGCGTCGGCTCCCGACACTGACGCTACTAGCATCGGCTTAGAGTCGGTCTAGCCCACGCAGAGCCGATGAAATATTTCTTTAATTTATTTTTTATATTGACTGATTTTAGAGTCGGCTGAGCCGAGGCTAATATTGAGAAAGTGAGCGCTAATCTTCAATAAAAACCATTTCATATATTTAGCATTAGTGTAGCCGAAGCTAATGCTACAATATTTAGTTTTTTATTTTTTTTAGGGGAAAAATTAGTTTTTAATTAATAACCATCACTTATCTACCAAAATAAAAAGTAACTATCATCATCAAAAGAAAACTTTCCCTCTTTCTTCTCAGGCTCATCATCTCTCTCCTATTTCTGCATCTGAAAACCTAATTTTCAAAGAGAAAAACATAATCTCATCCTCTCTTTCACGCATCTTGTTCCCACATTCCTCTCCACAAATCAATTCCTTCATTTTGCTCCTAATCGAATCAACTCCGCTATTCCCGAATCGAATCCTTCCACTCTTCCATCTTCAAGTCGTAGAAGTGGGAGGTGAAACCCCGTTCAATATGGTGGAGGTGTTGCTGGAGCCGTTGGATTTAGTGACGAGTCAATAGTCGGGATTGACCCAAAAGACGACTTAGGGTTTGAGATCGCTGGTTTTCAACAGTCTAGATCGATGTATTTGGACGGTCCGTGAAGATGTCATTCTCTCTTTCGGTTCTGTGATTGCTCAACATCTATGGGTATCAGGTATCTCCCTCCCTCTCTATCTCGAGATTTGTTTATTAACAATAGCCAATCATGTGTTTTTCAATGATGCTTTTGTGTAGTTCCTTTCCCTGAATCTGTAATTTATGTAATCGTTGATGTTTATTTAAAATGATTGAATTTTGAATTTCCATGAGATTATGCTGCTGAGCTTATGATGTTTATTTAAAGAGATAAAATTTTTAATTTCCAGGTGGTGAGCTTATGAGCAAATACAAGGTGAGGAGGCGTCACAGTTTCCAACATTGAAGAAACTAGAAAGGGTATGAAAGCTCAATTCCCTTATAAGAAAATAGGCAATCCATGATTCCATTGATCATAGTTTATACCACTTGTTACTTGCTGAAAATGAACAGCTAAATTTCAAAATTGAAAACTGCAACGTGTTTTTAGAAAAATGATAAAATTGGTTTTTTTGCTTAGGAGTGTTTTTATTTCTCTTTCTGGTTTTCAATGAAACTGGTTGTTCTCGTCCACGTTTGCGGTTCAAAGATACCTTGTTTTCAGTTCTTTATGTGTTCATTGTGCATGCTGATGCTCTAAAGGATGTTAAGGCATCTCAGTTTGAGATCATTGAGCCACAACATATTGTGAATGAATTAAGGTACTTGAATTAGAATCAAATGCATAGTTGTTTGTTATTCATCTAGCTTTGGAGTTTGATAAGTGAAAGTATTCTCCGCATTGTTCACTAAAATGTTAGTATCCCTCAAAGTCATTCCTTGATTATTATTTCTTAGCTGGTAATGCATAATCCCTATTTATTCCTCAAATTCAAAATTCCCATGTCCTCATTGTATCTACATGTCTTTTTATATAAGATATCTCTCCATTTATATTTATTAATTTATTTAATTTGAATTCAGACGTATAATACATCAGCGGCAATAAGATATCAATCATAACTTTTCTAAACTATGATATCTCTTCATTTTATATAGTTAACGATCGTTTAAATCTTCCACCCTATATTATAAATTTCACTTATTTCTCTTGTTAACTCTAATGTTCTCAATTTTGTTTTTCTATATCATTGGTTGGATTCTGCATCTGCTGCGGTGCCTGAGTCACAATTAACAGTTGTTTTTTTAGGGACACAATTAACAGTTGTTATGCAGCCATTTGCCTCAATCAAGCTTAATTCAATATCAGATAGATATGAAATATTTAAAGGTGGATGTGACAAAAAATTAAGACCTTGCAGTTATTAATTCTCTAGGTTCTGAAATATCTTGTTCTGGGAGTTTCCTTGCAGTTTACTAGTTGTCTCATTTACATGTGATGTGTGACTAATTTCAGAACACAGTTTTACCTTGCCAATATATTTTTTTTCATTAGGATTTATTACATTTGCATCCAGTTTTAAAACTTACGATAAACTATTAAATTTAGCTCCTCTCTCTTCAATAAGATCATAAGAGAGCCGAGCCTACGGTCGGTCTTGGGTTTGGTTTTCGACTTTTGACATCTGATACTCTTCCTCTGTTGGTCTGATGTGGTGCTTTGCCAATATGCATCCTTGTCTATTTTTGTGAAGATTTTTGAATGAGTTTATTAGTGCAGTTTTTAGTTTCCATAACAACTTGTTTTTTAGTATCAATTTAAAATAGATTTTCTTTTTTTGAGATTAGTTTCTAGTTTTGGATATGGCTGCAATTTTGCTTTCGAGTGTGGGGGATTAATTTTGCTACAGGGTGATGTTTATGGTGCCCTGGGGATTAGTTTCTTTGGCCCTGGACACTTTATCACAGTATGGTGGGTGGGATGGTAGGACCGTTGTATCTTCGGCTCAAGTTTGGGTACAACTAATTGTACTTAGGATCCATATGTTTTTCCATTTCAAAAAAAGAAAAAAAGTTGAGCAGCCTATAAGATCTGCAGTTGATTACATTGCATTGGCAATGGAATATAACAATTTGGTGGGAATAGTTCTAAATAAAAGTGTTAATAAAATATAGAAACAAACAAAAAAAAAGTCAAAATCCTACAAAATGGTACTATTTCAGTAGCTCAAATATTGATGTCACATTCTTATTTGTTCATGAATTTGAGATTTACATCAATTTAATATTTGATCAAATCACTTGACATGCCGATCATCTGGTTTGGCATGATAATGGCAATCAAATATATAATTTTTCTGTCAAACTGAATGTTGAAGAAAAGAATAATTCATTGGATAAACATGTGGACATGTGGTAGCCATTCTCAATTCTGAAAAATTATTCTGCTGCTGCACTAATAACCGTCCACGTTAGTGTAAGCTTACATGATTAGGCAAATAGGTTAGGTCATCATAGTTTAGAAAATTCATGATTTGATAACCTGAACTTTCAATGCTTTTTTTGGCTTGGTTCTATCATTATTTTATTGTTGTCATTGTCGTTTTTTTCAAGGAAGATGATTTGGCAGATACTAGTTACAAAACAAACAGGTCCTAAAAAAATTGTTAGCTAGGTATGTAATTAATTATTCAATATTGTATTAGTGAATAAACCATCATTTTGAATATTCTTCTATTTTCCAAGCAATTTTCTTCTCCAAAAATTCAAATTTTGTTGAGGCAATGCAACAATATCACTCTTCAAGTAAAAATTATGTTTGAGTTGCTAATGTTTTTTCTTGTCCTTTATGCCCTATGGAGGCCATTGTGGATCTTTTTTCATAAAATGTTAGTGCAGATCTTGAATCTAGTGAACCAGTGTGAGTTGAGTCATTGAACAAGTCAACTGGGTATTATATGAATCATATATATTAAATTAAGCAACTTGCTGACTTCATACTTTTCATTTTATTTGTATAGTGTGGAACCGACTGAATATAAATATATATTTTTTAATGCTGACTTTAGCGTCAGCCTGGCCGACTCTATAATATTTAGTTAACTTTAGCTTCGGTGAACCGACTCTACAGGATTTGGTTGACTTTCTCGTTGTTGACTTTAGCGTCGGCGGGGCAAACTCTATATTATTCAGTTGACTTTTGAGATTATGGATTTATTAGCCTCGACTGAAATTAGAGTCGGACTTAAACTCGGCCAGTCCGACACTACGTTAGCCTTGGATGCCAGGAAGCCGACTCTACCCGGTAACTTAAACTTTTTTAGCCTGCACCCGACACCGACGCTAATCCGACGCTAATTCACTGTTAGCGTCCGCTTTAACCCTGTTAGAGTGGGTTTTGGGCCGACGCTAAAACGCCATATTCTTGTAGTGTCAAATTGATATTAATAATACTCTTAAAAGTTATTCACGTACTTCCTTAGAACTTTAGAATCTCCTTAACCTATAATTAGCACAAATTAAAATCAAATATAAAATCACCTTAGCATATAATCACTAGATATTAAAATCACAAGAAATTTAGCATCTTAAAAACACATCCTAGAAACTAAACAGGATCACATACTTAATATCAATACTAAACTAATAATCCAAAACTCATAGAAACATCATGAGCATACCATTCAGATGCGTATATTCATAAACTGTATTCTCTTAGGCAATACTTTATGCTCTAATTATCAGCTTTTACCTCTACATCTTAAGCTCAATTAATCAAGTAATCAGAGTGAAGAACAAATCAAGCCCCTTTCGAAATAATCAGTTAATCAAGTAATCAAAATAATTAGCACAAAAATCATTAACAACCAACCCAATATTAATTGAGTACCCATTTCAATTGACAATCATTAGCACCATTGAAATTCTGGCGCAGTAAAGTCCTGATGTTGAACGTAATGATCCAACACAGGAAAAATGGTGTAAAACAGAGTACAAAGTTTCAACGTTGATTTATGAGTAAAACACGCTAAAAAAAACAGACAGAAAGTAAAAGGCACAAGATGTTTGTTAACCCAGTTCGGTGGCAAACACACCTACGTCTGGAGGCTACCAAGCCAGGAAGGAAATCCACTATAATATTATCAATTTGAAGTCCTATGTGAACAACCTCAAGTTCACCGCCTTCTCACTTAATCACTACCTGTGGTATTTCTGCCTAGGAACTCCTAGATATGAGACCTCTCTCACTTTCCCTCAAAAAATCACTGCCCCAGTGATCTTAGACTCAAATAATGATCATAGACGGAGACACACTCCAAACACACAAAAGTCACTCTTGCTTAAAAGCTTCAAGTGATCTACAATTACAACTCAATAAACACAGTCCTAAGCTTGCATCAAGGTGACACAAGAAAGACTCACAATTAACAGACTAGAAACCTAAGAATACTCTTTCAATAATAGCTTCAGTTTCAGTGATTTTCTTCAATAGAGGCGTCCTCTATTTATAGCCTTCAGCAGCAACATATATTTGAATCAAATATTCTTTTCAGAAATATATTGACACAAATATTCTTCAGAAATATATTTTCCAAAGATCTCTTTGAAAATATATTCACAAATAAAAATATCCAATCTTCAAAATATATCTCACGTAAATATCTTTGTAACACCCATACTAAATTATCTAGAATATTTAGCATGTGTATTAATCTGATACCGGATACATTAAAATTTTCAATAATAATAATACATACAACTGAATGAGTACAAGTTGGCTCGTTTATACATTTATCCAAATATCATATACAAATACTTAAACATAAACTGATAAACTTTTGAGCTTGCCCATGTCGAGCAACTGCACTCCATCCAGCGTCTCCCTGAAGAACTTCATCTGAAAATCTCTTGCAAACCTGTAAACCTGCACCAGAAGGATTGGGATGAGACATAATGTCTGAGTGAGCTCCAGCCCAACCTACTGTTGGCAACCACGGGGGAAACCTAGGGTCGCCGTGCCTACTCTTAGCGATCTTGGGGATACCTACGATCGCCGTCATTCTCTACATATTTCGCGATCAGGGGAAAACTAGGATCGCTACATGTCTTAATCATATGCTTATCATATTCTAACTTTAAACTTAATCTTATACTTAGTGATCTGGGGACATCCTATGATCACTTTCTTTCTCTGCTGACTACTGGTCATATTCTCATAATAATTTCATAAGTATTAATATACATAATTCTTAATTATAAAGTTAGTAAGTCAGCGTTGAACAAACAATAATTATCTGAGTTCATTTTACGGAGTGCATCCGGGTGGAGTAACCCCGAAGTACATCTCCCATCATACCGGTGAAATTCCTATCATATCAGGCTAACACCAGACTCCTCTTATCGTTGTGTGGACAACTCTCTCGATGAAGTCCCATCCGGCGTATCTCGGAGTCTGCTGAACACAACTTATCTTACATGTAGACAACCCTCTCGGAGAAGTCCCATCCGGCATAATCCGGAGCCTGCTGGACATGTTTCATCTTTTATCATACGTGTGGACAACCCTCTCGGAGAAGTCCCATCCGGCGTATCCCGGAGCCTGCTGGACACGTTTAACATAATCTTATAACTTACGTGTGGATAGCCCTTTTGGAGAAATCTCATCCGGCATAATCCGGAGTCTGATGAACACGCATAATCTTTATCATTAAGTTCTTAACTTAAGTTCATATGTATTTCTAATACGTTACATATTCTTGTGCATATCTAATGCATTCTTTAAGTAATCATTCTTAAATGCTTAACCTATAAAAGGTTCTTAACTTTGAACATTGGGTCATCTTGTGCATACGCACACTTAATAGAGTGCATCTTAAGCTTGCTATCCTATGTGCATTCTCATTCTCATTAATTCTTATCTTATGTACTTGAAAGTACGTCTAATAATTTACTATAAGCTTTTGCATATTAATGCATTCCTTAATGGGAATCAATCTCCCAATGCTTAACATATGAGTAAGGGTCATATGCTTATCGTTATCATAAGCCACTACATGATTGTTGGAAATGTTCACATACCCGTCTGAACTTTGCCCTCTCAATTCTAAATAATTCTAAGTTATTGCACAATTCCTTGTTCATCTATTAAATATGTGTTATATGCCCCTCGGATATGTCCACAATGGTGTTTTCTTAGAAAATAAGGTTTTCTTTGAAAATGGTTACCAAATGCCTCGCCTGACGCGTACACAGCTCACTGAACGAAGCAGAACAGCCCTGGAAGGTCTGTTTGATCTCGCTGGGCGAGCTCCATCTCGCCATGGTGAGTTGAGACAGGGAAAAATGTTGAAAAGTCGCTGCAAGCTCGCCCCGAGCTCGCCGGGCGAGTTTGACAGCACATAAATAGTTCAAAACGTGATTTTCCACCATTTTTGACTTATCTAAGCATACCCAGGCATCATAACAGTATAAGGAATGAATTTCTAATGCAAATTGATCGTTTAAAACATGATTTATCAAGGAATTGGCAAGCAAATGAAATTAGGGTACAATTTCTAAACTTTGCTCAAAATACATAATACACATCAAAAACTCTCAAAGTGGGTTCTAAAACCCTAGGGAGCTCACCTAGTACTTATGATGATCTTTGCCAAGCTTTACAACCAAAACCCTAGCTTGGTTCTTACTCTTTTCTTGATTTTTCCTTAACTTTTCTCTTCCTCCAAGCTTCCCCACACTTGCTTGCTTGTAATACACTTGATTTAGGGAGAAAATTGATGGATTAGAGCTTGATGATGATGGTGGTCGAGTTTCTAGAGAGAGAGGGAGGAGAAATCAGCTTGCTAGAGAGAGAAAGGAGAAGTACAAATGAATGATTATTGCCTTGGCATGGTATTTAAAGCCCTTATACGTGAAATTACGCTTTTGCCCTTACTAGCTCCTTATTTCTTTGGTGCTAATAAAAGTTACATTTAAGTGGGATGTTACAATCTTCCTTCTAGAAACACACGCAGCTTGGAGAATAAGTAACATGAAAGAATTCTTCAATTAAATCTTCAAAAGATTAGGCGAGAAAATAAACAGCTCCAAGGCACGAAATCAGGAGTACAGTGAAATGCTTCTGAAGGTACTTCTGAAGAAGTGCTTCTGAAGGTCTGCGTCTGAAGTTCTCGTCTGAAGGTCTGCTTCTGAATAATTGTTATGAATAAATAATTTAGTGGATGCCCATCCTTAGTCGTCCACCTTCTTATAACTCCCATAAGTGAATGGATGGATAGTGGTCCATAATTACTTTGATCACTCACTTGCTCATTTTGTGTCCTATAAATAGGGCTCATATTTTAGTGTAAAGATACACTTGTGAAGAGAATAATCACAAAGGCTTTCATCTTCTTCATCTTTGATCAGCTGCTTTTAGTTTATTTTATAACATGTTATCAGTGCGAAGCTCTAACAATCTGAGGTAAAATTGATTCCCTATTGTTTTGGTATTGCTTGTTGTGTCATTCTATCGTTGTTAAGATATCCAGTTGTGTATGTTCTTTAGGATGTTTTTTGATAATGACTATTATAAGTATGCATGGTGAACTACTGTTTTAGTTTTTTTTTTTTTTTTTGCTAATTGCAACTTTCTGGTGATTACTTTATGCTAGTTTCTTAACTTTCTCAAGGAAAAGTTTATTTCACTTTATGTTATTCGAACTAGTTACTGATAGTTTCTTAACTTTCTTTTACTTTATGTCAATGGCAACTTTCTTTTACTTTATGTTATTCGAACTAGTTACTGCAATAGGTGATTACCACTATCAAACATGTTCTTTGGATTGAAATGTGTAATATTTGGTATGCGGCAATGGAAAAGTTTATTCTTTTAATATGAATATAAGATTTGTAGCATAATATGCAAATATTAATCTGATTTAACTTAATGACATGAAATCTCAAAAGGTTAGAAAATATTGAATCTAAGTGTGATCCATATAAGCATGTAATGTATTATGTGAAAGAGTGTGTTAGATAAGTTTTTGCACATTACGATACACATTGACATGATAACTGATGTTTAAGCCATGCTACATAGATATTTGTGATTGTTTCTTCCTTTAAGATTGTCATCATGTAGTTACCTAAAAAACTATATGTTTCTCATCTTTTATTTACTTATTTTATCTAACTTGTTTAAACTTTTATTATAGTACTAATTATGTCGAACCTTACAAAATTTGATTTTGAGGCTCTTGATATTTTGGGGAAAAATTATTTGGCTTGGACTCTAGATGCCGAAATTCATTTAAATGCCGAAGGTCATGGAGATACTATTAAAGAAGGAAACAGATCATCTGATCAGCAAAAGGCAAAAGTCATGATATTCCTTCGTCGCCATCTTCACGCGGATCTGAAAAATGAATACCTTACAGTAAAAGATCCACAAGTTCTTTGGAACACTTTAAAAGAAAGATATGACCATAAAAAAAATACCATTCTTCCTAAAGCTCGTTACAAATGGATGCATTTGCGTTTACAAGACTTTAAATCTGTAACCGCTTATAACTCGGTTGTATTTAGAATTACTTCTCAATTGAAATTGTGTGGAGAAAAAGTGACCGATGAAGATATGTTAGAAAAAACACTCTCCACTTTTCATGCGTCTAATGTGCTCCTGCAGTAGCAATATCACAAAAAAGGATTTACAAAATATTCTGACTTGATATCTTGCCTGCTTGTGGCAGAACAAAATAACAAGTTTTTTACGAAAAATCATGAGGCTCGTCCTATTGTTAGTGCTCCATTCCCATAAGTGAATGTAGCAACGCACGATCACTATGGGAAAACTCGTGGTCGTGGTCGCGGGCAAGGTCATAGTGGTGGACGTGGTCGTGGTCTTAATCATAATCATAGTGGAGATTACCAAAACACATTTTTTCACCAGAAGTTTAAAAATGTTGGAAAGAATGAAAAGGGAGGTCAGAGTAGCAAAAATAACGAGAATATTTGCTATCGTTGTGGAGGAAAAAGGCCATTGGAGTCGTACCTGTCATACACCAAGGCATCTTGTTGATCTTTACCATCAATCACTTAAAAATAAAGATAAAAAAGTTGAGACACATTTTGCATGTGAAGATGGTGATTATGATTACGATAATATGGATGTTACCAACTTAGACGTTGCTGATCCTGATGGAAAAGTTAATCATCTCATTGGATATGGAAGTGTCAAGAAACAAAACCTAGCAATAAATAATCATGTTTACGAATGCCTTTGAATTTCCTATTATAATAAAAGTTTTATGTTATGTTTTAACTTTCCTATGCTAATGATAATAAAGTTTTATTTCTAAGTGTGTTTTCAACCTCCATTGCTAGTCATGATAAATATTACGTTTATATAATTTTGTTTTTATCCTTATCTTTTGTTTGTTAATTTTTAGATAGATTGAGTATTAACATTAACCTTAATAATGGAGATATGTGTCTTGCTGATAGTGCAACTACTCAAACAATTTTCAAGGATAAAAAATATTTCTCTTATTTAGTAAAGCAAGAAACCGATGTTAGTACTATATCTGGAAGTTTAAAAATAATTGAAGGCTCCGGAAGAGCTAATGTAATATTATCCGGAGGAACAAATTTAAACATTGAGAATGCATTATATTCTCACAAGTCTCATAAAAATTTATTAGGTTTCAAGGATATCTGTCTAAATGGATATCATATTGAAATAAGAACTGAAGGAGATCTTGAATATCTTTATATAACAAGACATAATTTGGATAAAATAAGTGTAGTGGAAAAGTTACCCTCCTTTTCCTCTGGTTTGTACTACACTTATATAATTGCAATTGAAGCACAAGTGATCGTAAACCAGAAGTTTACAAATCATAATAAATTTGTTGTTTGGCATGACCGGTTGGGCCATCCTGGGTCTATAATGATGTGAAAAATAATTGAAAATTCTTGTGGTCAACAATTGAAGAGCCAGAAGATTCTTCAATCTGATAAGTTCTCATGTACCTCTTGTTCACAAGGGAAGTTCATAATTAGGCCATCACAAACAAAAAATGGAAGTGAATCTCTAAATTTTTTTAGAGCGTATACATGGTGATATTTGTGGGCCAATACACCCACCATGTGGACCATTTAGATACATTATAGTTTTAATTGATGTATCCACTAGATGGTCACATGTTTGTTTGTTGTCAACTCGCAATCAGGCATTTGCAAGATTGCTAGCTCAACTAATTCGAATAAGAGCGCACTTCCCTGATTATCCCGTCAAGAAAATATGATTTGATAATGCCGTTGAGTTCTCATCTCAAGCATTTAATGAATATTGTATTTCCATTGGAATTGACTCTGTAGCACATGTTCATAAACAAAATTGACTTGCAGAATCATTTATCAAGTGTATACAGTTAATTGCAAGGCCACTTCTCATGAGATGCAAACTCCCAATTTCCACTTGGGGACATGCAATTTTGCATGATGCATCATTGATTTGCATCAGGCCAACAAGTTATCATAACTCTTCCTCTTTAAAATTAGTTTTTGGTCGAGAACCTAATATCTCCCATCTAAGAATCTTTGGATGTGCGGTGTATGTTCCAATTTCTCCACTATAACGCACTAAGATGCGTCCTCAAAGAAGGTTGGGAATATATGTTGGATATGAATCTCCATCCATTATAAAGTATCTTGAACCAACAAAGGGAGATTTATTTACAGCCCAATTTGCTGATTGTCATTTTGATGAATCAAATTTCACAACATTAGGGGGAGAGAGTAAGCAGCTGGAAAAGGAGATCGTTTGGAAATAATTATCATTGTCTCATCTTGATCCTCGAACTAAACAATGTGAACTTGAAGTTCAAAAGATAATTCATTTGCAGACCTTAGCAAATCAATTACCAAATGCATTCACTGATCCAAAAAGTGTGACAAAATCATGTATACCAGTTGTTAATGCTCCGATAAAATGGATGTCACAATTGGGCAATCTCATATTGCAAATGAGAGGCCAGTCGGTTCCAAAGATAAAAATCCTCGAATAAGAAAAGGAGCTAAAAAGAAAGATGACCCAAGTGAGGATATATAAACTCTAAAAGAGTCTTCAGACATAATTGATATTTCAGTTCCGGAAGAGACATGTCAGGTACCTAAAATTCATGAAAATAAAGAGATCTCAATAAATTATGTCAGTAATGGAATACAATGGAACCGACAAAAAGTCAACGTTGACGATGCTTTTGCATATCATATAGTGCTAAATAGTCTGAACACCTGAAGGTGTGAAACCTGTTGGATATAGGTGGGTTTTTGTGAGAAAACGAAATGAAAATGGTGAAATTGTGAGATACAAAGCTCGGCTTGTTGCCCAAGGATTTTCACAAAGACCTGAAATTGACTTTGATGAGACATATTCACCTATAGTGGATGCATATACTTTTTGGTAAGCCTTGTAGCACATGAAGGGATCAAATTGCACATGATGGATGTTGTTATATCTTATTTATATGGTGTTGAGTTTTTGAAGTTGGCTGCATGTTTTGGCAAATCTAATGTGTTCAATGGAAGCATCTCCTTATTTATAACAAGTCTTCAGTTGCAAGAAATTTCATTTGAAGCTGTTCAGAAGCGGAATGCACCTTCAGATGCACTGTAGCACTTCAGAAGCAGAAATTCCTTCAGACGCAGGAACAGTGCATCAGACGCACTATTGCAGCGTTGACTTTTGTTGACTTCTTCAGAAGCTGGTTATTTTCAAGTTATTTTTTGCGCGAATCTTGGCGAGATTTAACAAGGATTTATCCACGCATATGTCTTCTAGAATGCTGGTTGATTTGGTGAAGATTTCATGAAGATTGGCTCGTGTTTTATGAATGCTCGTATTTTTCTGAATGAATCTTTTAGAAGATACATTGCTGGTTTATTTGTTTCCTTATTGGATCATTCATAATTCAGAATCAGATCTTTTCAGAAGATTGGAATCAGTTTTATGTTAGCTGCTGAAGATTATAAAAGGAGTGCTTATGCCATTGTTCAATATATACGAAGAATTGAAGAAAATCAGAGAAATAGAATCTTAGAGCTTTTAAGCTTTTAGCTTTGTTTGTGCACCACTCTATTGAGTTGGTTTAGGTGTGTTATTGAGTTGTAATCACTCTAAGCCTGTAGGTACGAGTGCAGTTTATGTATTGAAGTTGTTCTTCTAAAACAGGGTAGTTTTGTTTAAGTTGTTCAGTAACAGGTTTGTTACTTGAATAGGAAGTTAGTGGTCTCTAATACTCAACGTGTTGGGTAGAATTCAGACTAGGAGGAAGTTAATTGCTTAGGCTGGGAATTGGGTGTTCAATGTCTTGAGTCATAAGGATTAATTCCTATAGTGGAATTCCTTCCTGGATTGGTATCCCCCAGAGTAGGAGGTGTTTACTCCGAACTGGGTTAACAAACCTTGAGCCTTTTATCTTTCCTGCACTTTTATTTTCTTGCTTTTGCATTGTGTTTGTGTGTGCTCTGTTTTAGCAAGCTATTGTGCCCTGCATTGTGTTTTTAACCTGTCCAGCCAGAATTTCAATTGGCATCAGAGCAGGCACCCTGCCTGTGTTTTGGGTGAGATCCAGAGTAGTGTTTTCTGGCAAGCATGGATAGAGAAGGAGGTTATGTCAATAGACCACCCCTACTAGATGGCACAAACTATGAATATTGGAAGTCTAGGATGTGTGCTTTCTTAAAATCTATTGACAGCAGGACTTGGAAAGCTATGATTAAAGGTTGGGATCATCCTGTGGTTTTGGACAAAGATGGGAACAAAATTGAGGTTCTGAAGCCTGAAGAAGAATGGACCAAAGCTGAAGATGATTTGTCACTTGGAAATTTAAAAGCTTTGAATGCAATTTTCAATGGTGTGGATCAGAATATGTTCAGACTCATCAAGCAATGTACAGTTGCAAAGGAGGTCTGGGAAATTCTAAAAACAACTCATGAAGGAACCTCTAAAGTCAAGATGTCCAGACTCCAGTTGCTGACTACTAAGTTTGAGAACCTGAAGATGAAGGAGGATGAAAATATCCAGGATTTCTACATGAATGTGCTGGATATGGCAAATTCCTTTGATTCTCTTGGGGAGAAGATGACAGATGAGAAGATAGTTAGAAAAGTCCTCAAGTCACTTCCCAGAAGATTTGATATGAAGGTTACAACCATAGAAGAAGCTCATGACATCACCACCATGAAGGTTGAGGAGCTGATTGGGTCTTTGCCAAATTTTGAGACTGCATTCTGCAAACAGCCTGAAAAGAAAGGGAAAGGAGTAGCTTTTGCAGTCAATTCTCATGATGATGATCAACAAGAGTCTGATGAGGATGATAGTGATTTATCAGAAGCTCTAGTGTTGCTGGGAAAACAATTCAACAAAATTCTGAAGAAGGTTGACAGAAAATCCAAAACCAAAGGTCAGAATTTCAGATTTAACAACAAGAAGCAACAAGCTGATGAGAAGAAGACCAAGTCTGAGGAGAAAAGTAATCAAGCCAAAGGTGTGCAGTGCTTTGAGTGTGAAGGGTATGGACACATCAAGTCTGAATGTCCCACTTTTCTCAAGAAGCAGAAGAAGAGCCTAGCTGTTTCATGGTCAGATGATGATTCTGAAGAAGATGTAGCAAGTGAATCTGGTAAGGGTGATACTAGTTTGATGGTAAGGTCAGGAGCTATCTTAAAGAATTAAGTTGTCTTAGAGTCTGATACTAGTTTGATGGTAAGGTCAGAAGTTGCTAAAACCTCATATGATGAACTGGCTGACAACTACAGGAAGCTGTATACCAGAAGTGCTGAAGTTTGCAAACAAGTTCTGGATCAAATGAGACAATATGTCAACTGGAGGCTGAAAAAGGAGAACTTTTGGTGCAAAATTCAGATCTGAAAGAAGAAGTAAGCCAGCTAAATTCCCAACTTGAGAACATGAAAAAGCAGGTCAGGATGATGAATATTGCTACTGATGTGTTGGAGGAAATTTTAGATGCTCAGAAACAAGGAAAAGCTGGTTTAGGTTTTGTTGATCAGACTCAGAACCTCAAACAGATGAATCAAGTTAAAAAGTTTGTTCCTGCCACTAAATCTGATAATCCTATGATTGGGACATCTAAGATAAGACCTCATAAGCAAACTCAGATGAGACCGCAGAAGCAAGTTCAGATGCTACCTCAAAAGCAACCCCAGAAGTTCAACAGAAGGAGGAGAAATCACACCTGGATCTATCATCATTGTGGTAAGAAGGGGCATATTAAACCTTTTTGCTTTAAACTGTATGGCTATCCTGAACACTTTCAATAAAGAAGAGTGCAACCAGCTGCAACTAGACATAATGTTCAGAAGGTGTGGAAACCTAAAGTTCAGAATGTTGACCTTATTGCTCATACCTCATTGAGAGCCACTTCTAGAGAGGACTGGTACTTTGATAGTGGTTGTTCAAGGCACATGACTGGTGTGAAGAAGCTGCTGAGCAATATCAAACCATATTCCAGAAGATATGTGACATTTGGTGATGGAGCAAAAGGTGAGATTCTGGGTATTGGTGATCTAATCAGTGAAGGTTTGCCTAGATTGAATGATGTGCTGTTGGTGAAAGGATTGACCTCTAATCTGATCAGTATTAGCCAGCTATGTGATCAGGATTTAAAAGTGGATTTCAACAAGCAAGAGTGTATTGTAACTGATCAGGAAGGTAAGGTTCAGATGAGGGGCTACAGATCCAAAGATAACTGTTATTTATGGGTGTCTAAAGAAGAAAGAAGCCTGACTTCTTGTCTCATGAGCTTAGAAGAGGAAGTCAGACTCTGGCACCAGAAGCTGGGACATCTGCGTCTGAAAGGCATGAAAAAAATCCTAAGTACTGAAGGTATCAGAGGTGTACCTAATCTGAAGATCAATGAGGACAGTGTTTGTGGTGATTGTCAAATTGGGAAACAAACAAGAAAGTCTCATCCCAGATTAGTTCACCAGGTAACTACTAAAGTACTAGAACTTGTTCATATGGATTTAATGGGGCCTATGCAAGTAGAAAGTATTGGAGGCAAAAGGTATGCATTTGTTATGGTTGATGACTACTCAAGATTCACATGGATTAACTTATTAGAGAGAAGTCTGATACTTTTGAAGTGTTTAAAGAGCTGTGCATTCAATTACAAAGAGAGAAAGATTGTGGTATTGTCAGAATCAGAAGTGATCATGGCAAAGAGTTTGAAAACAAGAGTTTTTCTGAGTTTTGTGCTTCTGAAGGAATAAAACATGAGTTTTCTGCACCTATAACACCCCAGCAAAATGGTGTAGTTGAGAGGAAGAATAGGACTTTGGCAGAATGTGCAAGAGTAATGTTGCATGCTAAGAAGCTACCTTATATGTTTTGGGCTGAAGCTATGAACACTGCATGCTATATCCATAATAGAGTCACTCTGAAGAAAGGAACAGCTTGTACCTTATATGAATTGTGGAAAGGAAGAAAACCTACAGTGAAATATTTCCATGTGTTTGGGAGCAGATGTTACATTTTGACTGACAGGTAAAATAGAAGAAAACTGGATCCTAAGTCTGATGAAGGTATATTTTTGGGATATTCAGTAAACAGCAGAGCCTATAGGGTGTTTAACTCAAGAACCAAAGTTGTGATGGAGTCCATAAATGTTGTAATTGATGATCTGTCTGCTGAGAAAGAAAGGGATGATTCTGAAGTGTTTCCAGAGTCTGAAGTCTCAGAAGAACAGCTGTCAGAAGCAGAAAATCATCTAGAGTCTGAAGAAGCAGGAGTGCATCCATATCATGTTCCTACTGGTAAAGGGCCATCAATTAGAGTTCAGAAGGATCATCCTAAAGAGCTAATCATTGGAAGTTTGGATCAAGGAGTCAGAACAAGAAGATCAGACTCAGCTGCCACTGATTCATGTTTTGTGTCAAAATTTGAACCCAAAAATATAAAAGAAGCCCTAACTGATGAATTTTGGATTGAAGCCATGCAAGATGAGTTGAATCAATTCAAAAGGAGTGAAGTGTGGGATCTTGTTCCAAGACCTGAAGGGTTGAATGTGATTGGCACTAAGTGGATATACAAGAATAAAACAGATGAAAATGACACTGTGGTCAGAAACAAGGCAAGGTTAGTTGCTCAAGGTTATACTCAAGTAGAGGGACTTGATTTTGATGAGACCTTTGCACCTGTGGCCAGACTAGAGTCCATAAGACTACTGTTGGGTGTATCATGCATTCTCAAGTTCAAGCTATTTCAGATGGATGTGAAGAGTGCATTTCTGAATGGATATCTGCAAGAAGAAGTTTATGTAAAACAGCCTAAGGGTTTTGTGGATCATCAGTTTCCACATCATGTGTACAAGTTGAAGAAAGCTTTATATGGATTGAAGCAAGCACCCAGAGCATGGTATGACAGGCTGACTCAATTTCTTGTGGCTCAAGGTTACAGAAAAGGTGGTTCTGATAAAAACATTGTTTGTTAAAGATGAAAATGGGAGTCTGATGATTTCTCAGATCTATGTGGATGATATTGTGTTTGGTGGTATGTCTGACAAAATGGTTAAGTTGTTTGTCCAGCAAATGCAGTCAGAGTTTGAAATGAGTTTGGTTGGTGAGCTGACATACTTTCTTGGATTGCAAGTTAAGCAAATGGAAGACACAATCTTTATTTCTCAGAGTAAATATTCTAGGAATATTGTGAAGAAGTTTGGAATGGAATCTGCTGCTCATAAAAGGACACCTGCTGCTATTCATCTGAAATTAACTAAGGATGAGCATGGAGTTTCAGTCGATAAAAGCCAATATAGAAGTATGATAGGAAGCTTATTGTACTTGACTGCAAGCAGACCTGATATCACCTTTGCTGTTGGAGTTTGTGAAAGATATCAAGCTGATCCTAAAATAAGCCATTTAACTTAAGTTAAGAGAATTCTGAAATATGTGAATAGCACAAGTGATTATGGAATCATGTATTCTCATAGTTCAAGTTCTGAATTAATGGGATATTGTGATGCTGACTGGGCTGGAAGTGCTGATGACAGGAAGAGCACATCAGGAGGTTGTTTCTTTCTAGGAAATAACTTAATTTCATGGTTCAGCAAGAAACAAAACTGTGTCTCATTATCAACTGCTGAGGCTGAATACATTGCTGCTGGTAGTAGTTGCTCACAATTAGTTTGGATGAAGCAGATGCTTGAAGAGTATAACATTGAACAAGGAACTATGACACTTTATTGTGATAACCTCAGTGCAGTTAACATTTCTAAGAACCCCATACAGCACAGCAGAACTAAACACATAGATATCAGACATCATTTTATCAGAAATCTTGTTGAAGAGAAGATTGTTCAACTGGAACATGTGGACACTGAGAATCAAATTGCTGACATTTTCACAAAGGCCTTAGATGCTAAACAGTTTGAGAATCTGAGAAGCAAGTTAGGTGTTTGTCTGCATGAAGATTTATAGCAATTACAGCAAACTGGATGTGAGGAAGATAGAGTACCTGCCAGATTTGCTCATGCTAATCCTGAGTCTGAAACTGGTATCGTTTTTGCAGATTTGTGTGTAGTTTTTATTCCCTACTTAAAGTCTGTGTTTTGTCATAATTTTATGGCTAAAAAGGGGGAGAAAAACTTGAGGTTGAGCTGTTCAGTATCAGAATATGCCTGTTCAGAATATATGCTTAGTTCAGAGTATATCTTGTTCAGAATTCAGAATCTGACTAGTTAGTTTGTGTCTCAGGGGGAGTATATAACTGTTATGTTCCTGAGTAATGATGTGTTTCAGTAAGTTTCAGAAGTTTCAGAAGCAATTCACTGCAGTTCAGTAGTAAGGGGGAGTTTGTATGAGAAGCTGCAACTCAGTGCAGTTCAGTAGTAAGGGGGAGTTTGTATGAGAAGCTGAGTTGCAGGGGGAGTGTTGTGAAGTTGGAGTATTTGTTTAAGTGTTTGAGAAGCTTCAGGGGGAGTATTTTTATGAAGGTCAGATGTGCTGAAGTGTAGTTCAGTTGTTCAGAAGCTGTTTTGTGTGTTTCAGTGTTCAGAAGCTGAAACTGATTGGTTTGTCATGTTAACATAGCTTGTATCCGCTGCTTATCTCTGTGCTATGTTATTTATTTGTGGAGTTCTTCATTGCTGAGATTGAAGAGCTTGTCATGTGTGAAACATTGGTTTTAGCCAAAAATTTGCCAAAGGGGGAGATTGTTGAGTTTTTGAAGTTGGCTGCATGTTTTGGCAAATCCAATGTGTTCAATGGAAGCATCTCCTTATTTATAACAAGTCTTCAGTTGCAAGAAATTTCATTTGAAGCTGTTTAGAAGCGGAATGCACCTTCAGACGCACTGTAGCACTTCAGAAGCAGAAGTTCCTTCAGACGCAGGAACAGTGCATCAGACGCACTATTGTAGCGTTGACTTTTGTTGACTTCTTCAGAAGCTGGTTATTTTCAAGTTATTTTTTGCGTGAATCTTGGCGAGATTTAACAAGGATTTATCCACGCATATGTCTTCTAGAATGCTGGTTGATTTGGTGAAGATTTCATGAAGATTGGCTCGTGTTTTATGAATGCTCGTATTTTTCTGAATGAATCTTTTAGAAGATACATTGCTGGTTTATTTGTTTCCTTATTGGATCATTCATAATTCAGAATCAGATCTTTTCAGAAGATTGGAATCAATTTTATGTTAGTTGCTGAAGATTATAAAAGGAGTGCTTATGCCATTGTTCAATATATACGAAGAATTGAAGAAAATCAGAGAAATAGAGTCTTAGAGCTTTTAAGCTTTTAGCTTTGTTTGTGCACCACTCTATTGAGTTGGTTTAGGTGTGTTATTGAGTTGTAACCACTCTAAGCCTGTAGGTACGAGTGCAGTTTATGTATTGAAGTTGTTCTTCTAAAACAGGGTAGTTTTGTTTAAGTTGTTCAGTAACAGGTTTGTTACTTGAATAGGAAGTTAGTGGTCTCTAATACTCAACGTGTCGGGTAGAATTCGGACTAGGAGGAAGTTAATTGCTTAGGCTGGGAACTGGGTGTTCAGTGTCTTGAGTCATAAGGATTAATTCCTATAGTGGAATTCCTTCCTGGATTGGTATCCCCCAGAGTAGGAGGTGTTTACTCCGAACTGGGTTAACAAACCTTGTGCCTTTTATCTTTCCTGCACTTTTATTTTCTTGCTTTTGCATTGTGTTTGTGTGTGCTCTGTTTTAGCAAGTTATTGTGCCCTGCATTGTGTTTTTAACCTGTCCAGCCAGAATTTCATATGGATCACTTGATAGTGACATTTACATGAAACTCCCAAAATGATTTAATTTTCCTGAGACTGAGTGAGTCTTTATATTGGCTAAAACAATCAGAGCGCATGTGGTATAATCGCCTCAGTGAATATTTGATAAAAGAGGGGTATACAAATAACTCCATTTGTCCATGTATTTTTATAAAAACATCTGGAAAAGAATTTGCTATAATTGTGGTGTATGTTACGTTGATGATATAAATATTATTGGAACTCTTGAAGAGCTTCCAAAAGCTATATATTGCTTAAAGAAAGAGTTTGAGGTGAAGGACTTGGGAAGGACAAATTTTTGTTTGGGATTACAAATTGAGCATTTGAATAATGGAATATTTGTGCATCAAGAAGCTTATGTTGCAAAAGTATTAAAATGTTTCTATATGGACAAATCTCATCCATTATCTACTCCAATGGTTGTTCGATCACTGGATGTGGAGAAATATCCTTTCAGACCTCGAGAAGAGGATGAAGAAATACTTGGTCCTGAAGTATCATATCCCAGTGCAATCGGAGCACTAATGTACCTTGCTAATTATACACGTCCTGATATTTCATTTTCTGTCAATCTATTAGCAAGATATAGTTCTTCACCTAGATGGAGACATTGGAACAGAGTCAAGCATATATTTCATTACCTTAGAGGTACAATGGACATGAGTTTGTTTTATTCAAAAGTACAAAAATTTGAATTAACAGGTTATTCAGATGCAGGTTATTTGTCAGATCCTCATAATGGAATATCACAAACAGGTTACTTGTTTACCTGCGGAGGTACAGCCATTTCATGGAGATCCGTGAAACAAACCATAATAGCAACATCATCAAATCATGTTGAACTCTTAGCACTACATGAGGCGAGTCGAGAATATGTTTGGTTAAGGTCTCTAATTCAACACATACAAGAGAGTTTTGGTTTATCTATCGGGAATAAATGCGACAACTATTTATGAAGATAATACTACATGCATTGCTCAGTTGAAAGAAGGTTACATTAAAGGAGATCGAACAAAACATATTTCTCCTAAATTCTTTTTCACGCATGATCTTCAAAAGAATGGTGATATTAGCATTCAACAAATTCGTTCTTGTGATAATCTTGCAGACTTTTTCACAAAGTCACTCCCAATAAAAGTTTTTAAACAACTGATACAAAAAATTGGTCTCCGTCGACTCAGAGATGCTTGTATTATTGAGGGGGAGAAATAAATGTATTATGTAAAAGAATTGTGTTCTCTTTTTCCTTCACTAGAATTTTTTTCCCATTGGGTTTTTTTCAAGTAAGGTTTTAATAAGACATATCCTGATGGACATCCAGTTTGAATCGATTCACAATGTGTCTGAATCGTATCAAACTTCAAACAATTTTTGGTTGTCTTTTAGCTGTCTGATTCGAATCACTCATTTAGTGATTCGAATCAACATGTTGTTTTTGCAAAAATATTGCTCTTGCCACCCTTTTCTATATATACTCATATCATCCAAAGCCCTAGCTCACTGATTCAATTACATCTATTCTCTCTAGGGTCCTCATTCCTCTTTATTCATTGTGTTCTTCAGATTAAACACTTTTTCTAAGAATCATTGTGTTTCATTGAGTCATAGATTGCTAGAGTGATATAGGGATTGTAAGTTGATTACTTTCAAGGATATTGGTTGGGAATCAAGGATCCGAAGTCAATTGATTGATTTCATTCCACCTCTAAGGGTTGGGGGTTCTTTCTAATTGCTCTTGTGTTCAAGGGGATCCACTCACCGGACGGAGCATCAAAGAGTTTGAGTGAAGAGCTTGAAGGGTTGCACGGGTGTTTGAGGATTCGAAGATACACGAATCACTAATTTCAAGGGTTACTTGAAGATTGGGGTTGAGATTGCATAAGAGTTGAAAAACTAGGATAGTTTGAAGGAACTCATGTAATCTTTTTGTAATTCAACATTTAAATCATAGTGGAGGTCCTTGGTGGAGACGTTTTCCACCAATAAGAGTAGACGTATCTTGAAGCGAGGACGAAAAGGGGAACTACTATAAAAATCAGGTGTTATCTCTCTTTCCCTTACTCTTTTATTATCACTTAATTCATATATAAATTGAGTTAGTTGAATATTGTTTGAATTGTGTGTGATCAAGTTTTTATCTTAAGCTTTGGTTTGATTCCTTGAATCAAACTTAATCAAAACATATTTGATCACATTGTTATTCAATTAAGTCTCAATTAACTAGTTTATATCTTTGTATTTTCATTAGTATAGTGTGCTTTATTGTGATTAGGTTTGGTTTGATTTGTCTAGTTTTGCAACTTGTAATTTGTATCGATATTAGATTGTATTTGATTTACCTTAATTGAATCTCTCAATTCAATTCGTAAATCCTTGTGCATAGTCTTTATAATTTTTTTCGTTATCTTACGCTTCAAGTTATTTCAAATAGTCATTTATTTTAAATCGCTTTTGCTACGTTTTTCGTCGAAGTTAAAAGAATTTTAAAACGCGTTATTCATCCCCTCTCTAGCAAATACCTCGTTGCCGTATAGACCAACACTTCCTATAACTCCCATAAGTGAATTGATAGATAGTGGTCCTTAATTACTTTGATCACTCACTTGCTCATTTTGTTTCATATAAATATGGCTCATATTTTAGTGTAAAGATACACTTCTGAAGAGAATAATTACAAATGTTTTCATCTTCTTCATCTTTGATCTTGTGCTTTTAGATTATTTTATAACACTAATACATATATTAATTATTTATTGGAAATGTTAACTAGTGTCTCAAGTACTAGTTAAAAAATTATAATTTTTTTTGGAAATTGTGTATTTTACTTGTTAAAACTTGATAAAATGTTTCTTTTAATGCTAACTTTGTCTTTTCTTTTCATTTTTAATTGTTTAACTAGTGCCTCGGGAGCACTAATTAGCATGACTCTTTATTTATTGATTATATTTACTCAAAAAAGGTTTTATCAACCTTCCATACAAATATGGAACCTATTAAACAAAAATGTGCTCTGCACATCTTCTTTATGTTGCCTTCATTTTCCTTAATAAATAATATATGATAATAATTTAATTATATATTATGGAAAAACTTAAGAGGTTTTGAATCAAAAGGGGTTATCAATCTTTCTATTAAAATTACAAAAACAAAAACAAACATTGTTTTTATAAATCATTTTGATTTTTAAATGTGTCTTTAGTTAATTAATTTAATATTTAAATATATTTTTCACTAATCAATTTGGTCTATACAATGTATAACAAATGAAACATTTGAAGATGTGTTCATAGTTTTGATAAATTTCAAATATTTTAGTCAAAACACATAACACATTTAGAGACCAAAATGACTACTCCAAATCGGTATCGACCTCTAAATTAGTATTGTACATTGACGTCTAAATTGTTTAAGATGACCCTACTACAAATATATATATATATATATATATATATATATATATATATATATATATATATATATATATATATATTGGTCCCACTATTCAAAATTTATGGCTCCGCCACTGCTAGCATCTCGTGGATGAGATTGAGGGGACATAACCTTTGATGACTGAACGCCACGTGTAAGGGCTATAATGTACTTGAATAATAGGCCATTGAGTGGTTTTGTGAGTGTTGTTTTTCGAGGAAGCATCACAGTCGTTAGATCCATCTTGATGCTCGAATATTTGGTGGATTTTTCCTTGATCCGTTGGATTGATCAACTGCAATGATCTGGAGCGTTATTTTTGTTTTAATTATGCATGGTCTCAGTTTGGACCGTCTTATTGGAAGAATGCTCTTGGAGTTCCAAATGTTTTGACCGGAAGTATCAAAGGGTTTGGTGGTTCGTTCAAAACACTTTTTACTCTTCTCTTTCAAGTTGGTTATCTTATGAGTTTCACAAAGCTTTCGCATTCAAGGCATTTCCAGTTTTCTTCTCTTTGAAGAGTTTTATTCTCCACTTCATCTTCTAAAATAAGTTGGTGTTCTTTCCACTACCATGTTTCTCCACTTCTGTTTGAAGGCATTCCCTTCAAAGAGCCATCCAAAAACCATGCATTCCCTTTATATATAGTATATAATAGAATAGATTCATATAGGCGATTTGTGTTAAGAGGTCATATAGACAAATTTGTTTAAGGGTATAATTGAAATTGAAAAAATCATCCTAAAACTATGTATTATCTTTATGTATAGTATAGATGTAGATCAATTGTTATAGTATAGAAATAAATACAAATTTTACTTCTATATTCCCACGAGCTCTTATATAAATACCCCTAACTCTATACATCCCTCCATTTTCTCTCTTTACTCTATGTTTTTATCTCATCATCAATTTATTTATATATCGCATCACTCTCTATATTTTTCTATCTCAAAGTGTAGATATGATGTATGGGTGTTCAAAGATCATTTTTCATTCTCAAACTATCTCAGTTTTGAGTGGGGCAGCCTCCCTCTATCACTTAAGAAACTTTTTAGTTTAATTTATATACATCATTCGCATAGAGTTTTTACAGTATATATCCTTTATTTTGAATTGTTAATTCGATTATTAGAGACGTTTGATTTTTATCATAACCACTTCTAAAGTCATACACATAATTGATTTTGATGTAGTGACAGTGCAAAAATTTTACACCAACAATATATACAAATTAAGCTGATTTTTTTTATCTAAGAGTTCTCGTTCATACATATACACACATACACGGTTGAATCAGTTTTGTAAAACAGTTGGCATGCCTTTCATAAAAATAATTAAAAAATAAAAAAGACTTGGCATGCCTTTCATAAAAATAAAAAAATAATTAAAACGTCTTATTTATATACTATGTACAGTTACATTCTTAAAATTTTTTGTGTGCGGGAGTTGACAATAAGATTGCTTGTTGTATAATTTTTTTAGATGTATATACGTATTATAGCCAAAGAATATGTTTTTAATAAGACGTGCTTATCTTATTCATCCTTTCTTTTTAATTAAAACAGAATAATATAAGTTTAACAGAAAGTTAAGGGCACTGACATATGAACACACCAATGAAACCCTAAAAAAAATATAAACAATGAAGTGTCTAACTACAAAAAGTTTGATGTATATTGCGAGTCAGATTCCAGCAGCGTGCTAGCTCTTAATTTGTTATGATATAAGTATATGTGTACTTTTTTTTTTTTTTGGAGTATATGTGTACTTATAACTTATTAAAATACCTTGTCAAAAAAAAAAAACTTATTAAAATAGATATATTTTTTTATAAAAAAGTTTAGTCAACTAAGTATGAACAAAAACACTATATGCAAAAATTAATATTTGTTTGAATGTGTTTAGAGAATAATCCACTCAAATCATTTTCAAACTGATATATTTACTTTAATTAATAAGTTTCACGATTGTATAGAAGACTTTTTTTTAATTAGCGGTTTAAGTCCTTTTTTTAAATTTAAGTCCTTAAACATGAGGTCATGAAGTTTATCTCTAACCGATCGTATGGTGAGCTACCATTTGAAATAAGCAACTCTTAATGAACTTTTTTTTTTTTAAAGAACTCTCAATGAACGTATAATTATGTGTTTATTTTGGGTGCGATGAGTGGAGGTTATTTTGCTTTTGCAACTATATAAACGGGATATATAGTTTTGATGTATTTTTTTCTTCCATTTTTGCCATTCATTCAAAATAGTTTATTTACTATTTTATCAGTATTATAATGTGATTTAAATTATTTATTAAAAAATAGTTAAATTTTATTAAAAATATGAATTAACTCGCAACGATAAGAGCAATATCAAACACCATAAAAAAGTTATTTTAATCTTATTTATAAAAAATATATGAACATAATATATGTTAAAATTGATATCTCGATCTATATACAATTAAATTTAATAGAGAAGTGGATAAAATAGACATGTTAGTGTCCATCTTTACGTTAGTATTAATAAAAGGTAATTAGAGAACACAATAGTACAAGAAGTACTAAGAAGTCATCACAAAAACGAAAAGACAAAAATAGGAAAAAAAAATACAGAAACAACGAAAAGTGGGGAAAAACAAACTAAAACAACAAAGAAATAAAACATAGGCCAATCAAATCTTCAGAGATAACACTCTCAACCAATGCGCCCAGATCAAAAGCACACACTAGAGGAGGAGAACAGATTTCAGATGACACAACCCCCACCACAATGCAAGATCAGTCTCAATATCCCCCTCACACCTCTATCAACCCTAGGAACATACAGAGTGCACCCTCCACTTATAGTAGGTACATGTATACAAAGAGGTATTACAAAAAAAAAAAAACAGTTCTAGGAGGAGAATATAATCTTTTTTCACAAATTTTTCAATAGAGAAGGATTTCCTAATAAAACAAACTCATTCAAGGTCTTTCAAATTAACCACAAAATTGAATTTCATACTAAAACATGACACCTAAACCTCACCACGCCACTAAGAGTCTGTAAAGAAGAAAATAAACCTACCAAATCCATAGGTAGCATTAAGATCTATCTTAACCACCTAATGTAGTGACACAGATCTTAACTATTCATCCTTAACTTCTTGTTCATATCTTTTAACCCATAAACCCTTATGTCTCCCTCACCCTTCTCAACCTCATTCTTCCCCTCTCTCACTCTCTTTCTTTGAGGTGTCTCATCAAAAACTTAAAAAATATCCAACAAGATCATAAGAGTCAATTGAACCTTAATTTCCATAGAGTAACCACGAACAAAAAACATGAAACCCCAACTTTGGGCTATATCAAAGCAAAAGGAACAAGAGTATAATAGAATCCAAAGTGCAAAATGCTAAACCAATTTCCTAGAACCAATCTCAAACAGCCCACATATATTTTGAACAAACTCTTAAAAACCCTAAAAATCTCTAAAAAAAAAAAACTATCAATTTCCAAAGTCGTTATGTCCAAGATAATGTGACACCTAGATTGATAGTGACTCTAACGAAGATGAACCCCAGCATGAATCGATGAGGAAATCATGGAGATGAATAGTGATGGAAATCATGGAGAAATCGAGTAATGGAATCCAAATCAGAATCTTCTAAAACTCGATTCTATTTCCTTAGAGTTGGCGTCAGAATCATGGTCCCAAGGGTAATTATGGAGAATTTGAGTGATGTAATCGATAAGGTTAGAATATTTAGTATGATATGATAGAGGGAAACAAGGAAATGACATTATTATTTGAGAGGATATAGGAGGGAGGGGGGCAAGAGTTTGAAGACAAAGAGAAAAGGATAAAGGGGAAGAG